>ML685814.1:3707274-3718891 GCA_007922175.1 Pelusios castaneus
GTGTGGAGTTATGAAATTAGTCTAACCTGTCTGACTGTGGTCCTTCAATGCCCATTAAAGCAGTAGGCCCATGTTCTGGTGATAAGAATTAAGACCTGCTTCCCATTTACAGTAGAATTGCATGGCCCCTGTTAAGGGCTAAGTTTTGTCCCCTTTTACAGCAAACCTTCCATTGAAGCATCTTTAACTTGCAGCTAGTAAGATTACAGCCCAGCATGAGTGGCTGCATGCCATGAAAGTATACAGGAAGCACATGGCTGTTTCTGCCTTTGAGGTAAAGGCTTCATTTTGTGCCTACCAAATGTAACCATGAAGTGACTGGCAGGAACATGTCACACCGTGTGTCACTGCATATTACTTATTCCAGCCCATATTCTCATCAAGAAGGTCATGAGAATTACATGACACCTGTGCCTTATGAATTAAAGCATTCCAAGTCCTGTTGACTCATTGGTTTATGGTTTCTTGCTACAATCAAAGCCTAGATAAAAGCCAGTGCTTGTTAGATGCTGATGTTATGCAGTAAGGAGTCAGCACAAGCATCTCGTATGAAAAGTATGCCTGTTGGTGTATATCTGGAAGGATCCTGGTACAGTGATGACGCATGTGGCTGAGGAAGATTCTTAGATGCGGAAGAAAAAGTGTCACCTATTGAATCACCAGTCTTTGAAGTAAATGTCCCGTCCAACTACGGTCTACATAGCTTGTGAAATCTATCACAGTTGCAAGTGATATGGTTGCACAGCAAGACTTTTTAAAGGTTTTGTGTTGATATGGGTTTCTGAGCCTCATAAACCATAACAATCTTTTTGTTTTGTTTGGGTTTGTGCTTGGGCTTATTGTGAGAATGTTCAGATAGAGCTTTTCGAGCGGAATTCCTTGAACTGTCCAATCAACAGATTCAATTAAAAGCGGGGGAGAAGCAAGCTTAAATCAAGAACACTTTGCCTTAGTTAACTTTTTACAATGAAATAAGCCAATTTAAACCTGATTTCAGTCACATTTGATTTTTATTACAGAGCAAGAGTGGAGGAAGCGTCACCGGCAAAGAGCACTCCTCCGGAATAATGAATAAGCAGCTAAAACAGACCTGTGTTAATCACACTGAAATCCTTCCTGATCTCAGTCTTCAAAGCAAAGCTCTTTTCATTTCAGTGCATATGGAATTTTTTTCTTTGGAATTGAACTCAGACACTTTCAGGGTGCTTTGTCCCCTGAGATATTGCCTGTGGTTATGTAATAAATGCTTCACTAAGATGTGGAGAGGCTACCTGTACCTACATGTTGAACACAATTTGGGAATGCTTATTGTACAGTAATTACTATCGACTTGTTTAGATTCAGGTGTCTTCATCAACAGGCATATTTAATAATGTTAAATGTGAGTTAAAGGATCCCAAGTCAAATCTCTTGCTATGATTCTCTCTCACATTAGATTGCAAACTTCCAATGCCATCCTGAAGACTTTGGTTTTCTGATTCTCCAAGGTTTCAGGATAATTGTGTTGAGATTAAAATTAAAAAACCATGAAATGACCATACCAGAACTGATGCAAAACTTTCTCAGGAAAGAGAAATATAAAAGTTTCTGAATATACTCTAGAATCATTTCTAGAGAGATGTGGGGAGCAGGAGATGTATTTTCTGACTGGCATACAAAGTAACTTACCTTGGCAAAATGTGTAGGGTCTTTTTTCACCAGTTTTGTTAAAAAATTGGAAAATTAATGTCAGTAGTCAGCATATGACAACGGGTGGCCAAGAATTTCAAAGATGAGTGCCTAAAGATAGGCACCGATGGCCAGATTTTCAAAGGTATTTTGGAACCTAAAGATCTGGATGGACACCTACTGGGGTTACCTGAAGAGGTTAGACACCTGGCTCTCATTGAAGTCAATGTGAGTTAGTTTCATAACTGGACTTAATGGGAGTTACAGCAGTTCAACACATCTCAGGATCAGGCCTTGCGTGTTTAAATTGTGCAATACAAATGGCTCCTGTCAGACCACTGGAAAGATTTTTTTTCCTAAATGTTCAAAATATCGATAATATGGGCATTGTTGATATCTAATTCCTCTACTATTAATACTAAGATTGTTTAAAATTTTGTAGGTTAACACAGTGGTTCTTAACCTCTTCCATACCTGGATCCCCTCCCTTCTAGCTCAGACCTACCTCCTCTTTAACAATAACCTTCTGGCCGTTATAGTCTCCAGGCTAGAACCTCATGGCTAACTTTACAAACAAGGGCTATGTCTGCACTAGAAAAGTTAAGTCGACTTTATTAAGTTGACTTAACTTTTCTAGTGTACACATAGCCCCTTTTCGACCTTATTAAGTTGACTTACCACTTTAAGTCGACTTAATAAGGTGGATTTAGGCACTAATCCCCATCCACACTGGTTTAAGTCTACCTAATAAAGTCGACTTAAGCGTTAAGTTGACCTAAATCGAGGTGTTATTAAGTTGACTTAACTTTTCCTTAAGTCGACTTAAGGACAGCCCAGTGTGGATGTGGAGTAATTTAAGTCGACTTAAGCCTCCTTAAGTCAACTTAATTTGTAAGTGTAGACACACCCATCGAGTCTTGTGGCACTTTTGAAGACCAACAAATTTATCACATGAGCTTTGTTTGGAGAGAGCCCACTTTGTCAGACGCTTGAAAATGGAAAAAAATTCAATATAGGAAGGAGGGATAAATGCAGTGAAGTAAGTGTAATCACAGTATTGGATCAGATTACTTCAGCAAATCAAACAGGTTGTATTGATTCAAACTGAGGGAACAGAAAGGGAGGGTGAGAGAGATGACAATCACTGTTTATAATGAGAAAGCCAGTCCATATCTCTATTCAAACCCAAGGTGATGGTATCAAATTTGTATATAACCAACATAGTTTCCTTGAATTGTACCCCAAAATGAACTGGAAGCCAGTGCAGAGCACAGGTGTAATGTGCTCACAACAGGAAATACTCCATTACCAATGGGCGTCTGCATTCTGCACCAATTGAAGCTTCTGATGGTTGTCAGGCTAGCCCCAGGTAGAACATATCTCAGTAATCCAGTCTTGAGGTGACCTTTGTGTGGACACTGTAGCTAGGTGAGCATCAGAGGGGTCAGGTTGTAGCACTGGAGCCCAGATCAATGCTATAAATTTGTCTTTCTCACAACTGCTCCCATACATGACAGCTGAAGAGGCAAGTCGACCCTCAGGTTTTGGACCTGAGTAACTGAAGTCAGGCTGAGGTTTTATTGACTACTTAATTGTTTTGTTTGTGGCATCTATTTACTTCTGAGTAATCAAGCTGTCTTCAATGCAAAATATATGGGACAAAGTCAGAGTGGGCTTTTACTGCATGCCTCTTACATTTTTAAAAAATATCATCTTTGCCAATATTTAGCACAATGGTCCACTGTTGTAATTTGTTCCCAGTGCTTAATAAAGTAATCATTGTTATAAGAGAACATCAAGGAAAAATAACATTAAGGGGTATTAGATATGTCAAAAAAAAACATATCTTGTTTTTTCATTGATGAGAAAAAGTCAGATTAATCAACTGATTCCAGGGACTCAGACGGTATGATTCTGAGTAACAAGGAAAACAACGCAACCTACAGGAATGTACAGCAACAACAGCACTGTGCTGATTAGAAAACCAACAAATGGTGTATTGTCTGGATATTACTACATGAAGGTTATTTCTTGGTTTATGGTAGGGAACAGAATTTATTAAGGTGGATTCCTTGGCAGGAATCTTTGTCCTATAAATTATGTTAAGATTGAGATAATTGACCACTTTTTTTCCCTGACTTGAACAAAAGGAATGTTCTTTAATACACCTTTATTGCTCTTTATTATTGCATTGTTTACCCAAAAAGGTGCTCAGGAGAGAAGTGGACCTGAGGTCAATAATCAGCAACTTGATAGTCATGAGAATAAAATCACTGAGCAACAGTTAGTAGGATCCAGTGGGTCTGTTTGTAGGATTTAATACATGACTGTGCACAAATCACAGACCAGCCCTCACATTTTTAGTGGCATCTACAAAGATAGGAAAGGCATCATTTAATTCTTTCTATAGGAGGAAAAAAATCCAAAGCTTAAGAAGAAGAACCTGGGGAAGAAAATAACAGAATACATCCTGAACTCTGTTTTGGAAAATGCTTTGCAGATCTTTGGGCATGATCCAAAGTCCACTGAAATCAATGGAAAGCCTCCCTTTGACATCAATTGACTTTGAATCAATTGTTCAGAACTTACGCTATGTCTACACTGGCAAGTTAGGTCGACTTAAGGAGGCTTAAGTTGACCTAACTTAAGCCCTGTCCACACTAGGCTTTCATTAGGTTGACTTAAGAAAATCCTTAAGTCGACCTAATGAAATCTTAGGTCGATTTAGTAAGGACCACTCATTAGGTCGAACTAAGCCTCCTCAGGTCGACCTAACCCTTCCTTAGGTCGACCTAAGCCCAGTGTGGACGCATAAGTCCGCTTTCTTAAGTAACACTTTCTTAGGTTGACCTAAGAGAAATTAAGTCGAATTACTAAGTCTCGATTAAGGGAAAGCAATTCATTAAGTCGACCTAATAAGGATGACTTTAGATTGACTTAAAGTCAATCTTATTAGGTCAACTTAACAAAGTCGACCTAACTTTTCCTAGTGTAGACATAGCCTTAAATATTAGGGAGCTAGGTACTATGGGAAAACATGATGGATAGACTTATGAAGCAGAAAGAGTTTTAAAAAAATATATCATATAATCTCTTGAGAAGAAGGATGGTTTTAGGGTTAGGGCTCTGGACTGAGCCTTGGGGAGGTTTTAGCCTTCCTACAGACTTCTTGAGTAACCTTGGACAAGCCTCCTTAAGTCGACCTAACTTGTAAGTGTAGACACACCCAATGTGCTTTACCTGCAAAGCCCATCAGCAAACAGACATTCAAACCAGATTTTTCAGAACTGCACCTCAGTTAGACAACAATACAATTCTATTTTGCATTGTGCCTTCATATAAATTGTGTTCCAAAATACTTTGCAGCGGTAAAGAAAGCTATGGTGATGGTAATGGTAAAATAAAAAATAATAGCAGAGGACAAAACAAACTAGACGGTAAAGAAATTATTTTAGTTGCGATTTTATAGAAGCTAGAAAGTGGACAGATCCCAAAAGGCTGTTTAATATAGCAAACTGCAGAGATGAAGACCCTTGGCCCACCAATTTTTATTTTTATGTAGTTATTTTTTTCATATTTGATACAATTATTATTTTTAAACAGATAATGTTGCCGATTTTGAAATGAAGATGAGTGAGAGTTTGTTATTCCCAGAGGTTATTTCTTCTCTGAGTCTGGATAATGTAAAGAATACATGTTTGACTTTTTCCAAATCATGGATGGTTCACAGTTTATATGATAGGCAGAGTACATTCTTATTGTATATTATCCATCAGGCATTAAAGTATTTTGAGGGATTAAGTGTATATACTGTTTGAGTAAGTGTCCTTACTGTTGAGTAATTCTGATTCCTGTTCTTTGGAATGTAGTGTCACTTCCCTAAGGGTTGAAAGCAAGAATGGAATTTTGTATTATTATAATTTATTATTTTCTTATTCTTGAGTTGAAGTGTCCAAAACTGCTGTGACTTGATTGGGATGCAGTCATTTGTGGCACGCAACCAGTGGCTGTTACATGGGTTATACTGGCATGTAACAATACCCGTCTAACACAGGAGTGTCAGACAAAGCTGTCATAAATCTTTAAGCCCAGCAGTAAAATTAATGGGAATTGCATAGAGCAAGACCTTGTCAGTTTCATAATAGGTCGGTGGGTGGAAAAATTCTAGTGGTTTCCTTCAGGCATTCGGCAACCAAGCAGTTGGCGCTTTATGGCCATTATCCAATTATAAATGCTTTTTGCTCAAAAGCATTTGGTGGTTATTGCTTTTAATGTGGCCAAGTTAAACAGTCACCAGCACAGAGCGAAGGTGAAGAATAGACTGCATAGTAATAATGATATACTGCTTGGCATCTATGCAGTTCTTCTTAGCGCTAGATCTCAAAGCACTTTACAAAGGTGGTTAAGTCTCATTCTTCCCATTTTGTAAAAAAGGGAAACAGTAATGATATAATCTCTGGAACATACAGCCCAGGTACATTTGGCCACATAAACATTTGGCTGGCAGCCCCAGTGACTTCCACTATTCCAAAGCCAGCGAGTAATGCAGTGGGGTCTAAAGTCTAGCGCACTGGGCTGAGTGGGTGTGTCTACACTTACAAATTAAGTCGATTTAAGGAGGCTTAAATTGACTTAAAATACTCCGCGTCTCCACTGGGCTTTCCTTAAATCCACTTAAGCTGCTCCTTAAGTCGAATTAAGGAAAAGCTAGTTCGAATTAAAACACCTCGTTTTAATTCGAACTAGCGCTTAAGTCAACTTTATTAAGTCGACTTGAGCCAGTGGAGACGGAGATTAGCTCCTTGGTGGAGCTTATTAAGTCGACTTAAAACGGTAAGTCGACTTAATACAGTCGAAAAGGGGCCACGGCTACATTTGAAAAGTTATGTTGACTTTTGTTACGTTGACTTAATAAGGTCCACTTTAAGCTGACTTAAAGACGACCTTATTAAGTCGACTTCATAAAGTCGATTTAACTTTTCAAGTGTAGACATAGCCAGTGGCAAGAGATGGCGATTCTGTTCCCTCTGCCACGGAGCTGTGTGTGGCTTTGCTCTGTTAATGAGCCTCCCAGTCTGGAAGGGGGAAGATCATACTGCCTTTCCTTTGGACAACATATATAAGAACTAAATATTTAAAAAAATGTACATATGGTGGATAGATACATTTCTGACTGTGTGTCCTTATTCTATTTAAATGATGGGCCTGATTCTGATTTCACTTACATCAGAGTAAACCAGGGCAGTTTCACTGAGATCAGTAGGCATACTTGGGTGTGAAAACAGTGTGGGAGGAGTAGCTGACCGAATATTTTTACTGGATGCATGTTTTTATATCTCAGTAAGTGCTAAATAAATAAAAACTGACAGAGCAGCCAGCCACTGAATCTTCACCCAGGTCTTGAAGCAAACTCATATCCAAACTTTTTCAGTGGCCTGAAATGGTCAGCTGATTTTATCAGGGTTGGGAAGGAGGCTAACTTCCTTTCTGCATCCATGACAGGACCTGGAAGTGCTCAACAAGTCAGGTGATTCTCACAGTTTCCAGATGCAACTATTTCGTTTTATGAAGCCTCAGTCTCAACGCTCTTAACTGACTAAATAGGTCTGTGTATAAGTGTGAGACATCAGCCAGCGACGCAATTAGCCATGGGAGGAAGGAAGTGAGTTTCAAAAATTACTGAGAGCAGTGGGTTCCCACCTGCCATTGAAATCCAGCAGCAATTAGGTGCCTAAACCACCCAGGCACTTTTGAAAATCTCATGTGCTGGCTTTCTCCTTACGTCTAAAATGTTTATACCAGTGAGGAAAGGAGGGTTTCAGGATTTGCCAGGTGCGCTCTGAAAGGTTCCTACTATTACAATCAGCTGTTATGAGAATTGGTTTTATTCTTTATTAGCAAACAGGACAAACCTAAAACAGCAGTTCCAAGCTCACCTTCTGAAGTGTGTCTCTGCTGTAGGCGTATGTGTACTACTGGATAGGCTTGATTTCTCGTCCCTCATGTGCTAGCTTTACATCTGTATGGGCCAGATCGTGGGGCTTGTGTGAGCCCTTTTTGTTACTCTGCAGCCCCTGGTGTAAGAGGCAGGCTGGCATTATGTCAGGGCAGGGAGCATGGCTGGACTTCCTCTGAACTCCAGTTAACCACACCTGCACTAAAGAGCCCCTGGGAGAGCCCTTTCTGCCACCTCAAGTTACGGCAGCACCACACTGGGCTGCATCAGGGGTGTGGGTGGGAAGCTGAATCAGCTCCTAGAAGCCCCCCAAAATCCAGGGAGTGCAATGATAGCACCATTGTGGAGTAAATCCCCCGCCCCCCAACTGCTCACATCTCTTGGGAACCTGGGCAGCTGAGTGGGTGCAAGGTCTGCAGTGAGCATGGATGAGGTGGAGAGGTGGAGTGGGAGCTCCCAGGTGGTGGCTGTTTGGGAAGGCTAAGCGTCCCCAAGCCTTTTCTACCTGTTACCCATGGCCCTTCCTTACAACCTTAGCTGAGTGGTTAGGGATGTGGGAGGCCCCTCCCTGCCTGATGAGGAGCCAGGATTTGAACAGGGAGCTGCCACTTCTCAGGCATATTCAGAGGCCACCTACTGTATGAGGCCTTGCATGCCACTTAGGCGGATGAACACCTGTCTTCCTTGGTTCATGAGTAGCTGTGGGGCTGCAACTGGAGCAAGGCGCCCACATGCTCAGAGGGAGGCAACTGTGTGCATGCCCTAGGGAAATCATACTACTTGCGCTTAGTGGGTGAGTTTAGACACCTATTGGATTTGGCAGGAGTTTTGTTGATCACACTTGAGTCAAAACTGGAATGTGGGCCATTTGTCGACCTACACAAAGCTGCGTCCACACTGGGCTTTTATTAAGTCGACTTAAGCGCTTCCTTAAGTTGACTTAATAACAGCCTAAGTCGACTTAATAATACCAACTCTGAAGGTCGACTTAAGCCTCAGGTCGACTTCTTAAGGCGACTTAAAGCCAGTGTGGATGGCTATGTCTACTGGTAAGTCGACTTAACAAGGCCTACTTAAGTTGACTTAACAAGGTCGATTTAAGTCGACTTAAAGTCAACCTTGTTAAGTCGACTTAATTTTACAAGTGTAGACATAGCCACTGTGCCTCAGTTCCCCAGCTGTAAAAACACTACGTCACTGCCTCATAAGGGGGACATGTAGCTTCAGATAAATAATGACTGGGAGGTGCTCAGATTTTATAGTAATGGGAGACAAATAAGCACCTTAGATAGGGGCTTTGACTCTTAGCTGCATCTGATTTACACAAACGAGGGGAGAACCTGCACGCTATGAACAGCACGCATGTGTAATTTTTCTACAGCTACATATTTGGGAGGTTGAGGTTTTAAAATACCTCTGTAATGGAACCATCTAGGAATGGTACATGGGCATGGTGCGTACACACTGTGTGCTGTTTTGAAACATGCAGAAAGGACCAAAGAGCTGGAAGGGACTAGTGACATTTTTGTGCCTGATGATTTTGATCCCCAAGTGAAAGGTCAGCGCTGCGTTATTATTCCTACACACAGCTCATCAGTTCATGGAGCTCTCATTAGTGTCAGTTTCAGAGTATATTTCCCCATGGCCCCCTGTCAAGAGTTGACGAAATGGTTGCCGGCAAGACACCCTACATGAAGTGAACTGATTTAAAATTCTGGTCTGATATTAAGTAGGATTAAGAATTAAATATGTAACATTGCACTACCACTTGAGGCAGCAAATACTGTAAATGTGGCTGCAACATGTAGGTGTTGGACTAAGGTCATAGTTTGTGGTGAAGTATAACCAGAGGCAGCCTTAGCCTATCTGCGGCCCTAGGCAAAGGCCCCTGGGGGGGCCCTAGAGGGCTCCCTGGCACTGGTCCTGGCTCCTCACACACTGTGGCCTCAGCGGCCCACCAGGGACCCCAAAAACCCCACTTGCAGCCCTGCCCCTTGCAGCTCCAGTGCCCCTTCCAAGTCCCCCACGGCCCCAGATCCCTGCGGCTGGCCCCCTCCGCACCACAGGTGCCCCAACCCACCCCTGCAGACACAGCGCCCTGGGTCCCCACCTGTGGCCCCAGTGCTCCACATGGGGCCCACGCAGCCCCAGATCCCTACACCCCAGCACCCTGGCTGGGGCCCCCATGGCCCCGGATCCCTGTGGCTGGCCTCTTTCACAGACCTGGTGCCCCACTGGGGGCCCCAGAAACCTCCCACAGCCCTGGGGTTTCATGGCCTGCCTGCTCCTTGGCTCCGGTTCCCTGTCAGGGGCCCCAAAACTGGATCCGGTGCCCTGCTGGGGGCTCCAACACCCACTGCGAAAGGCAAAGGGCAGGGCAGAAGCGCAGAGCTGGGCTGGCCCGGCCCACCTCACCCCCAGGGGTGGAGCAGCCAGCCCGGGGTGGGGCAGAAGCGCAGAGCCTGGCCTCTGGGCCAGCCTGTCCGGCCTCCCCCCCACCGCTGGGGCCCCCGCAGGCTTGCCCGCTCACAGGAATGCCACCCCCAAACCTCAGCCGCGGCCACGGGCCCAAGCCCCCTGCCATGTTTTCTGCAATCTGGGAGGCAGACACAGCTTTTGAGGTAGGCGAAGGGACCCCTTTCTGCTTGAGGCCCTCAGCAGTCGCCCGCTTCGCCTACCCCAAAAGCTGCCTCTGAGTATAACAGAAGTGACACAACAGAGTCCTGTGGCACTTTTAAAGACTAACAGATTTATTTATCGCATGAGCTTTCGTGGGAGAAAATCCCACTTCGTCAGACGCTTTAAGAGCCAAATTAGAGAACAGCGGTCACTGAGGATTGCTGTCGCCTGGGAAAAACAGGCCCAGTACAATCCAGTCTTTTTCTGTTTACACATGAACTGAGCCTAACACCACATCTGTGACACGGCCAAGCATTATTATTGTATTAATGGGCACTGGGGTGAGAGAGAGCGAGACAGAACAAGGCAATTGTCCAGTCACACAGTGTCTCAATGGCAGCGCAAGGAATAGGCACCAGAAAGCATGATGTCTAGCTTGGTGCTCTCATCTTTAGATCATGGTAATATTTTCACTATGTCATGAAGTTTTTCCATATATAGTGTATCTTTCAGCCCGTTTTTTCTCCTGGCAGCCCTGCCCGCCCTTGAAGCAATAAAGTGCATTCATAAATATTTTCATGCTGAACTGTGGGAAAGAAGCTGTGAGTAGCTTTGCCCTCTGAGCAAGGTTAGCTTTTGGAACATACCGTCATCGAAAAATCAACACACCAGCACAGAACTCCTAAAGCCTGCTGGCGTCCGTAGCTGCTTATCAGACGCTGGGGGAGCGGCCGCTGGACATTTTTGAGATTTTTTTTTAAACTATCCACTATTGATATGGCAACAAATATAACTAAAAATAAATGATTTAAAAAAAAATACACTGTCAATGTTTGTCCCAAATTCTGTTTATCCATCCCCAGCTTGGCTCTATATTTGGACAGGAGTACCAGATGTTCAGTCATTTTCAGTAACATGGTCACATCCCAGAAGATTTAGCCAAGTAATGTCATTATATTAAAAACATGCCTGTAATTTTCCATTGCAAATGGAAGCCCACATTCCTCCACTGTGAGTGAAAGGTTGTAGGGACAAGAATCATTTCTTTGAGAAGCTCACCCCATGGGCTCAATCCTGAGCCCTGTTTGACCTCTTTCCACAATTCCCATGTCATGAATATAGCTGGACTGAACAGACAACTGGGTACTAGTCAGGGGCAGGAGAACTCCTCAGGTGATATAAAGCTGGAATAGCTGCTCCTATGCCACGCCTTTCTGCCCGGGTTTACAGAACATGCGGCAGGAGGACAGGGCATGGCCAGAGCATGAGCAAGGGCTTCTTGGGGGCTGCTCAATGTGAGCCTAGTTCAGAGCAGACCTAAAGCAGAACACACACACACACACACACACACACACACACACACACACACACACA
>ML685814.1:3718901-3772697 GCA_007922175.1 Pelusios castaneus
ACACACACACACACACACACACACACACACACACACACACACACACACACACACAGAGACTGGGCCGACAGTGGGGCAGAACCGTATAGCAGCAGGCAAAGTGCCCAAATGGAGCCACAAATAAAGCTATTATGAACTGGCCTTTTACCACAAGAGTGAGGAGCACTGAGAAATGGCCATTCTTGTCTAAGGCCAATCACCATCACTGTCTGGTGCAGTGGGGAAGTGGGCTAGGCCATGGACCTATGGTTGCACTGATGCCATGACTGCACTCCTGCTGCTTGTGATTGCCAGGCGCACTGCGAACATAGGTTCAGCTTTTCCTTAAGCATAAAAAAGGATTTCTAAGTGTAAAAGAGATCTAAATGCTGGCCTCACCAGCTCTGAAGCCCCAGCCCTCCTCTGCAATGGCTCTGAAGCCGCACATTGACATGCTTGTCTCCAGACTAACGACTTAGACTTGCAAGAGCTGGCTTGATTGTCATGTGTGATAGCGCACTGATAATTGCTGCCAGCCACTTCTAGTCATGATGAACTCAGCAAACCACACTGTGTTTAACTGAGTACCTGTGCACAAATTGGGCCAGTTCGTTCCCTCATGATCTGTGGGTGGAAGTCGCCTCTGTACATGTATCTCTTCTGCCTCTGTGGGCGAGAAGCTTCAGTTGCCTCTGTGGCACTGTTGCATCCTGTTCTGCACCAGGTGGTTAGCTCTGTGCTGGAAGGGAGCAGGCCAAGGGGATGTATATCATTCTCCCACCAAAGCTCCAGGAATTTGCAGAAAATTGAATAGCTTAAGGCTCTGTTACATTTCTTTGGAGCCAAAGGGGGGTTTCATGGGAAAGGCAGCCAGAAGGGTGAAGAGAGCTCTAGAGTTGGTGTGGAGTCCCTGCATTTTTGTATTGATCTTCCCCCACTCAAAGATCCAGGCAGATCTCCCTGGGTTCTAGAAGCTAAAACTCCTACCTCTTGCATGGTGAGGCAAACCCAATGTCATGGAGGTAGAATGTGGAGGACATGTTTTTCCTGACCCCACTTCTCTACGTTTTTTCTTTGGGGAGGAAGGGGAGGCAGAGATATTAGTGTCACTGTGAGATAATTAACCCCTTGGTTACTGATTAACAGACTACACCCAGCATGTGTATAGCTAACACAGTAGGTGTTACTTACCCCTGTGCCTTCCTTTTCAGTGCCTGTGAATGATTTTACTTTTGTTTTGTTAGCTATAGGGCTTGTGGTTTGGTTTGAATTTCCCACAGCCTCTTTCTTTTTCAGCTTCAAATGGGAGCTGAGAGGATGATGGGTTTGCCTGATTTGTATCATCAGTGGCCTGATATTCATATATAGCACTTTGCAACTCAGCCTACTGCTTTTCTGTAAGTACCAGATTCTGGTCAAGTCTAACGCCATTACAGAAGAAATTACCCCTGTGCAGAGTGCCTAGATTTGAGACCCCTCCAAACAGTATAAAAATGGGAAGTGTCTAGTACATAGGCCTTGTGCTGATTCTTTGCACAAGGGCTGAATTGCCCTAAAGAAAATAAAACTCCGCTGTACCATAGCTTTCTTTTTTTTCTTGCATTCCTGGCGTCAGAAGAATATTGCTAGCAATGTAAATGTGTGAGATATGGCTGTTGAAATCATATCATATTTATTACATACATGAGATACAAAAACAAAGGACCAAAATAATATCATTTTTGTGTGCCAACAGGTGCCTGAAAGAGGAAGACATTTGTGAAGCAGAGTGGCAGGCTTGTGAATTTTTATGGCATTGCAGTTTCTGCTATTCCATCCCCCCACATGCTCCTGAACAGGATACCCTCTAGGTACTGAAATCTAATGGCTTTCAGAAAAGGTCTAAGCTAGTGCTGATAAGGGCAATAACTCTGATATGTCTCATACATTGGTGTTAAAATGGAAATTGGTCATATATACTGTAAATAAAATCACAGGGAAAAACAAATGTAATGTTTAGTTTTAAATATTAACATTGAAAATAAAATTAACTCCAGGTCCCTCATGAATGACAGGGTTGTGATACATGAAACAGAGTCCTTTTCACTTAAAATGTCCATCTCTTTGTCCACAGGCAGAGTTCTTATCCTCTGGCTATTGCATTCTTGCTTCTAAGTCTCTTGTTCTCTATGTTGTTAATGAAGTCTCATTACAGTCAATACCCACAAAATCCCAATTCTGGTCTGAAATTGGGACTTCAGTGCAAGTACATTATCTTTCAGATTGCATCCTTGGATTCTCTAAGTGGTCAGTGCCAAGGCAAACAGAGGAGTATTCCCTTTATACCATTAATGTTGTCCACAGATAGGGGTCTTCTGGAGTGCTTCTGTTTCAACAGGTTTTCTGTAGGCCCCTTTTCTCTCCAACAAAATTAAACTTGCCATGCCACAAAGTGGCAGGTAGTAAAGTGCTTTATACAATGAAATATTTACATTTGGATAGGATCACTTTTAACACTTTGTAGACAAAACTTCACATGCGCTGCACCTCTTTAGTAAAACAACATTGCTGGCAAACATCTGGATCCTGCTCTGATTTACACCAGCATAAACACAGAGTAATTCCATTGACGTCAACAGGTTCATACAGGTATAACTAAAAAAAACCAAACCCCAAAAAACCAATTTGGCCCATAACCTTTAAGTGCCTGAATTAAATCCTACACATTCCTTTCTAAGCATGCAGTGCATAACTCGTTTGGATGGTGACACATCATAATCAGACTTTGCGTTGTTACTAAATAATCGCAATTACATGCTGCCAGCAGAGCTCTCCCACTGAAACAAACATAATCTCCAGGACTATAGAAAGCCATTGTTAGTATAGGGCCAAAGTCTGATCTGAGGTATGGAAACACTGTAATCACAGGCTCTGATCCCAGCTTGACCTGACATGTGCAACCTAGCAAATCTTCTTAGCTCAGGTATTGGACCGCAGCGATGCCCCGGCAGCACACGCGTCAGCGTGGATGAGCCCTGCAAAGAGTTCCCCAGGGTTGCAGACTGGTTTGCACAGCCCGTGCTGAAGCATGAGCTGCCACCGTTTCACTGCTCCATGACCTGAGCTGCCAAGATTAAAGCTAGCTGTGTACGTTGGCCTGAGCTGCAATCTCTCCCAATGACTGCAATCAAAACATACACTCAGATACAGTTCTGCAGTGTAAATACAAGGAAAGCCTGCAACTGCACTGAACTTATTCAAGATTTACACTGGTGTAATTGACAGAAAATTTGTTCTATCCTCTTTAATTTATGGGCATGATCTTCCTCTCATTTATCCCAATTTTATATTGGTGTAACTTGATTGACTTCAGTGGAGTTACTTCAAAATTACACTGGGGTATGTGAGATGAGAATCAGGCCCTATCTTTTTTTTTTTTACTGTAAAATTGGCTTCCAGAGAAGATTCAGGAGAGTAAATGAATACTGACCAGGAAGGGCTAAATTAGATGGAGCCTATGAATTGGACCACCAATCTACGCATTTTGGCACTATTTTCTTATATTCCAGTTTTTATTGTAGAGGTCTTCTGTCTGTGAAGTTTGCATTTTGTGCATAAAGAAATGCCCTACCTGTTTGTTCACTTCTAGTGGCAGTCTCTTTTTAAAATCTCCAAGACTTTTCTTCCAAGAGCAGATTTCCACTGGTGGACAAAACTTTTCATATTGACTATCAGTCTCCCAGTCCGTACTTCCTCATGCCCTGCTACCAGGTATTCCAAGCCTGTAAATCATCAAAGTGGTCAGGGGTTGTATGGCAGAATGCATAAAGGTATCTACACTGCAAGTTAATGGAATCAGCTATTCTGAAGGACCCCCCCCACACACATTTGTATAGAAATACTGTATATAGAGAGAAATGCATCAAAGTCAGCCCTGTGGCTCAACTGACGGTGAGAGATGCATGAGATGCAACGTACAAGCTCAGAACCTGATGGTAACTCACACTGTGTAGGTAAGGGGCATGTGAGAAGTGGATGCAGAGGAGGAGAGGGTGCTGGGTAAAAGTGCTCATTTTATACCTTTTGTTTAGAATCTTAATAGAAGTTGTTAGGTTAAATTCATTCCTGTGCAGGCCAGCATAAACCTTATGCATCACTCAGACCCTCCCTTAAATCCTCAAACTAGGACTTCTGTGGAACATAGATGTCCCACAGGCCTCATATTCACCTTCTACATAGAGGCAGATTTCATTCCTGTTGAGCCCCAGTTACCCACACTAAGTTAGTATGGCATGTGTACAACTTGTCTACAGGGGTGTGTGTGCCTCCCGAGGATGGCACTAAAGGGGAAAATCATGATAACATGCAAACAAAGTACTGTAAATATTTCCACACCAATATTTTTAGCCCTAGGGCTGAAGGCGAATTAAGACTCAGAATGTAAACAGATTAAAATAATTTACCATAGCAGAGCAGTTATTCTCAGCACTAATATCTTTATTTATTGCTTTTTAGATATTTAAAAATAGAGGATCTGCAGCAGATCAGTGAAGCGAGTTCCATATGTATTCCTATTCTGTCATGGAAATCCACAGCTGCAGGTTAAATGCCTTTAGGGACACAATTAAGCTATGAGATACTCCAGTGAGGCAATGGGGCTATTAGAGGAACTGGAATGAGCACCTGGAGGATGCCTGAGGGCTTGCATTCAAACCAAAATGAGCTTCATTAAATTCTGCCTCACCCAGACATTTCAGAGATATGCTAGAAGTGTCCTTCAAAGTCTTGCCTGATTTCTAGACGCTTCCGCAATCCAGTGAAAAGCAGCTCCTGTGATGCCATAGGCCTGATTCTGAACTCATTGGATTTTACATGGGTGTCTCTCTGGTCACTTCAGTGGAATCGCTTAATTTGTACCAGATTACTTAAGCAAGTGCCTGCCTTTGAACATGAGAGCACATGCTTTCTGAGTCAGGACAAGTGGGGGCAGAATCAGGCCCTAGATGTTTCATACAAGTCTGAATGTTACCTGAAGAAACAATGGGCCAGGTCCTAATGGCACAGAAACCTGAAACTTGTCCTAGCTGGGAAGCTGAGGATTCCCCTGGAGTCAGGAGATGATGGTGATGATTATCTATATTACAATAGCACTGAGCGGCCTCGACCAAGATCAGGACTCCATTGTGCTAGGCACTGTACAAATACATAGTAATGGACAACCACAGATGGTGTAAAGATGGCAGAGTGGACTCTGCACCAGACCTTTCTGGCTCCCCAAAGCCTTTCTTTGAAAGAGGGCATGTCAGGAGTATAGCCACTCTAACTTGTCCCTTCCAGCCTCAAGATCTAGATGAGAGAAACCAAGCTTATACCCAATTCCCATGGCCTTTGCTGTACCTAGGCAGAGCTGAGGATTTAGCCCAATGTAGGGAGTATTTCTTTTAATAGGGGAAGGCTATTTTAAAAAAATATCAACTCCACAAGTAAAGGACATATATGTACATGATACAATTTTACTATTTGTTTCATGTGAGTTTTTGGGGCACACACAGTCATTTTTCTGTAATGTAAACACAGGATGCACATTACAGTATGTTTATTTGCAGAGAACTCATTATGGTTTCATCAACATTTCTGTTAGATTTTATGACCCTTTGAAAAATGATGTTTCTATCTAAGGAAGCTTGGAACGAAGCTCTCACTATGGGAGCATTTTTTTTTTAATTAGAAACTGATTTTATAGCTTGCTTTTTTAAAAAGCTGTTCAGCTGTCTTTATGGATGTGCAAAGATAAAACTAAATGGTTCCTGAAATATCTCATTCTGGTCCAAGGCTGTGAATTTTATCTACAATTCCTTGCTTTCAGTTGTGAGGAACTCTCTGTTCTTTTCCTATGCTTGGCAGAACTGCAGTTAGGAAGTGGAGTCTGTTTCCTTGAAGGTGACTAAGACACTTAAATCTTTTATGTTTATTGTCCTCTTAAAAGTTCACTTTTGTGGGTGTGTGTTGGAAATATTCCTGGTAGGAACATAGCAGGCTTATCATCTCAGCAGCAGGGTAGTGCGATTTGATGAGTGTTTTTAGATTTTCCGGCTGGAAACTCTGAGATTTGAGCCTCTCTCTCTATTGATTGGGTTATATGGGACAGAGTGAAAATATGCTATTTTGACAGTATTTTTCTCTTTTGATCGCTTTCTTGTTTTAGGGAGATGTCGTCAGAGAAGTTATATGTGAAGAAATGGTATCACATCTACTTTGGCTTTTGACTTTCTGTTCCTGGTTTTTACTGATCTGAAGTTATGAGTTCCTTTTCTAAGAGAAAAGTAAATGGATCATTTGAGTAATAAATACACTATTACCAACTGGCCAAAAATTAAATTTGGGTTTCTTTTTTACTTGCTTTCTAGTTTTTGAATGTGAACGGTGCATTTGGTTCATGCTTTCAAACTTTCCTCCATGACCAGAAGGGCTGAAAGCTTGCTATCTTTTAAACGAAAGCTTAGATTATTTTGCAATCACATGACTTTAGGAGCTGGGGCATTAAGAAAAACACCAACTATCAAATACAAACCTTGATCCAGTGATGAGCTCTGTGCAATCAGACCCCTGTGCTTGCCTTAGCCCTTTTCCAGCTCAGGGAATGTTTATGAGCATCTCACAATTGCCTCACATTTACTCATTCTTTGAACTCACTCAATTAATTTGAAGAAATGTTTTGCTGTACAGATGGATTGTAACCAATTCAGCCACTATTTGATGTTTGTCATTCTGTTACTCCAGATTTACACGTGCATAAAACAGGAGTAGGACAGTGGAAGATCAGGATGGCAAAACTGAAAATCTGAGCTTGTGATTAGCCAGATAAGTCGCATAGAATTGGCTGTTCCCTGATTGGAAGTATGTACAAGTATGTGTGTGCAAAACGAAAGCACAGTTTCTTTGGCTGTGTCTACACTGGCAAGTTAGTTCGAATTAAGGAAGCTTAATTCAAACTAACTTAAGCCTTGGCTACATTAGGCTTTCATTAGCTCAAATTACGGGCTTCCTTAATTCGAACTAATACATTCACTTATACTTTTCGAAGTAAGGGTTAATTCGAACTAGTTAGTTCAAATTAACCCAATGTGGCCATGTTAGTTCGAACTAAGTGCTTAGTTCGAACTAACCGGCCCATTGAGCTCAATGCAATTGACTAATTCGAACTAAGCACATGCCATGCATGGCACAAACTAAAAGTTGCTAGTTCAAATTTAGTTCGAATTAGTTAGTTCAAATTAACTAATTTGAACTAACTTTGGTAAGTGTAGACATAGCCCTTGAGTGTATACTCATTTTGCTCTTCATGGACATTTCTGGTAGGAAAATTCTCAAATGTTCCCATAAGGTTGAACATAAACAGGCTTAAATAGGTACAGGTTGAAATAAATGGGATATCAGAGGTCAAAGAGGTGCATTTCTAATGGCTTTCCCTGACAGATCGCATCCCAAGCCTGAGCAGATTTTTCTGAGTTTTTTCGGAATGCAGCAGTTTTACTACTACTAAGCTTCACCTAACATAAGTAAGTGCAATTTGCACACTTACATAAATTTACAACTGATGTGTGTCAATTGCATGTTTTTTAATATTTGACCCAGTAACTGCACCACTGACTCTTAGATGTCTGAGTAGCAGCAATTTTAATTCACTCTGTGGTTGGTTTTAACTTGGTGAAATATGGAGCCAGATCCTTTGCTGGTGTGAATTACTAGTTTCACTGAAGTCCATAGATCTTCACAATTTTACAGCAGCTCAGGATCGGACCCATAATATTCTTTGTTCTTCAACCCTAATGCAGTTTCTCCACTTTTACATCAATAGAGCTGAGATCAGAAGCTGGCTTTTCCTGTCTGTCTTTGCTTTGCCAATGACAACATTGATATACTTTCTTTTAAATATTTATGGATTTTTGCAGCTATTCCAGGTCTTATGTGCTTAAATAAGAAACTAATGCATAGGGATGCTGATTCACCCTACCTTGTACAATGAAAATCATGTTAAAAATGAATTCCTAAGTATGTCTTTTCTACCTTCCATATGTTAGAGTGAAGGCCAAACACGAAGCATTATTTATAAAGATAAGAAAAGACCGCAAAAATCTCCACAATGGTAACCTTTTTGAGTGATTTCATGTCTCAGTAGTAATCTTGCAGTTGACCACCTTCTTACTAAGTGAAGAATCTTCTTATTACTAAATATGTAAAGGAAGCCTCAGTATTGAAATCTACATTTTGTTGAGATAATTTCAGGAGTTATCTGAACAGAACCTATATAGAATAGAATAGAATAGAATAGAATAGAATAGAATACGTTTTGGTTAAATTAGTTATTAGCTGCTGGTTTTTCTTTGAATATTAAAAAAGGTAGTTTAGATGGATTTTAATTTCTCTCTATTGAAAAATTCTGTCTCTGAATTTCTGGTTTCTGCAATGATCACAGAGGCAGCACGCATTGTTTTACCAGCACTGATTATACTTCATTTGAAACGTAAACACCTGTTCACTGAAAGATAAGCAACAAAGAAGAGTTTTTTCTGTATCATTCGAGTCTAAATTAATTCAATATTACTTTTGAATAAGGCATTCTAAGCATGCACTCCCTTGAGAGAAGGTCATAGCAGCAGAACAGTAATGCGGCCATATCCAGAAATGAAAACTTGAATGTGTTGTTATGGGTCCAAAGCAAAATTGGATTTGAAAAGAAGTCTGTCTTGTAGGAGCCTGGAACTACATGTAACTGCTTTTAGTACTCCGAGCAGAGCGCGAATGGTGGGGTAGCTCTGTAAAGCTGTAGTTCTGTAATTCTTCTCTACAAATAGCAGATTCACTCTTCATAACGTGAAGTGAATAAGGATTTTCTATATCAAATAAAAGTATTCCACTGAGCTCACTCTTGGAATGTAAATGATAGAGTGAAATTTAGTGTCTTAACAGTGAAATACTGCACCATAAATACACTAGGAGATGGGGTGGAAGAATGAGGAAGAAATCAGTATAAACCTGATGGGGTCATTACTTTCCACAAGGCCAAAGCCAAATACCTACCAGGATTAAGAATTGGACAAGTGCAGCCTCTGTTAGTCCAGGATTCTGGATAGAGAGTTCGCTTTCCTCGCAGAATCTTTAGCTTTGTTGATTTCAACACTTTCTTGATCTTCACATTGACTTCTGCATGGGAGCCTTTGTCGTGAGCAGATAAAATCTTTGCTTTCAGCACTGGGAAGGCACAATTTCAAAAGCAGGAATACATAAAATGGTCACACTTGCCTCTCTTTCTAATGCAGTGCTGATCAATACAGGTAAGAACCAGTGTGACTATAGATTGCTGAATTAGCCTGACATGTATAACAAATTAAGCCTGTGGGTATCTCTAAACTGCAGCCACAAGTTCCACAGGGATAGCGGTGTTAGTCTAGTTCAGAAAAACAAACAAGGAGTCCTGTGGCGCTTTTAAAGACTAACACATTTTATTTATTTTTATTTTTTATTTTATGCAGTCACAGGGTGTGATTGCGGTAGAACTTGAGCTGCAGTCACACGCTGTGAGTCTCACTGTCGGATCAGTGACGTGCAGCGATCAATACTTTGCAGTTGCAGGAAAGAATGCCAAGTTAGTTTTATTTGCACAGTAACTGTGCCAAATAGCAGCTTATCCTACAACCACAGCGGGTAAGGAGATGCTCAGTGGCCTGGCTTTTGAAATGCTCCCATTTCCCTTTTGGAAAACCAGGTTAGGAACCTATCTTTGGGCTCCTGCTTTTGTAAACTTTGGCCAAGATGCCCGAAGTAGAATGAGAGACGTCTGAACAGCATCGCCCTCCCCATTCCACTCATCTCTAGCTGCTGATACTGCTGTGTTTGTCAGAGTAACTACGTTAAAACCTGAGGGCCACTGGCATTTGGATTCGCTGATGCCCAGAGGCCCATTCATTTTTCTCTCCCAGCAGACATCTTCTCAGTGTAAGCTGGGCTGCCAGGGAGCTGGGATAGATGTGTGGCATCTGTATGGAAACTTGTGCAGGATGCAGAGTGGTCTTTCCATACCTGTGGACCAGTTTCTCTTTCTGCACTCACCCACGTGGGATATCTATGCTAGCTCGGATCACTTCCAGCTTGGGGCGACAGACCTGTGCTAGCTGATTGTGCTAGTGCACTAAAAATAGCAGTGGTAGAGCAAGTGGTGGGAGGGCTGGCCAGCCGAGTACATACCTAGCGTCTCAGATGGGACTGCACTCAGGCAGCTAGAACATCGTGTTGCCCCCATGGCTGTGGCTACACCTACGCTGATATTTTCAGTGCGCTAGATTGATCAAAGCTAGCTCACATACATGTATCCAAGCTGAAAATTACACCAGCAGCTCCAGGGTAGAGATGCCCTAACAGCCCTGTATCCATGCTATGAAAGCTGCTGCAGAAAAGACGTCTAAGATGGCCGTGGTGCCGGCAATGGTATTTAACAGCTTCTTACGACACTGCTTTTTTCAGAGTCCATATTAAACAGCATCAGACGACTCCTCTTCTGCACAGCAGCCCTTCACTTCACGCTTATGATGAAACCTACAATTCATCGGTTGTCTCTGTAGTTTGGCTGACACCCTTTAACACTGAGCAATGAAAGGGTGGGAGGCCTGAGTGCACTTCAGATAAGATTTACAAAGTTGGTTTTTTGCTTTTATTTCTTATCTTTTGCTAGATTAAACACTGTCACTATCGCAGGCAGGAAGCAAAGCAAAGCAGAGATGGATTTTTTTCTAATACCACTAAGCCAGGGCCATATTTCAATGACATGCGGCTCCTTGAACTTCTCTCTGTGGGTCACTGTGCAGTCTGTAACGGCATGGATTATCTTTCAATGCATTTTAAATTCTAGCACGAGACAGAGCAGGTGCAAATAAGTTTGAAAACTCACGAAACGAAGGGAGTGTTGTGCAAAGAACTCCTTCCACTGCATGGTATGAAGGAGACAGTTCATACAGTGATGTGGCTCACCATAGACGAAGTTTTCCCCATACTCCTTTAAATCTCAGTACATAAATACTGTAACATCACCCCATTTCAGCTGCTGAACTCTTGTTGACAGGGTGCCAGCCCTCAGGAATGAGCTCTGAAGGGTACGAGAAAGAGTTTTCTCAAAGGCTATGTCTACACTTGCTGGTTGATTCTCTGTATTTTAAAGTCTTTAAATCATGATTTGAAGACTTTAATAATTCAGTCATAGGTTAGAGGTTCATTACAGGAGTGGGTGGGTGAGGTTTTGTAGCCTGCATTGTGCGGGAGATCAGACTAAATGATCATATTTGTCTCTTCTGACCTTAGACTCTATGGCTGCATCTACACTTGTAAATTAAGTCGACTTAAGCTTGCTTAAGTCGACTTAATTTACCCTGCGTCTACACTACAGTTTCCTTAAGTTGACTTTGCTTAAGTCGACTTAAGGAAAATAAAGTCGACAATGAAAATTAAGTCAACTTTATTAAACCTCATTTTACTTCGACCTAAGGCTTAAGTCGACTTTTTCAAGTCGACTTAAGCCAGTGTAGACCTGGAGTAGCCCTAAATTGACTTAGAGCTTCTCCAGGACTCCACCACTGCCCTCCCTGACAGGGGGGCGGGGGCCCACAGGGGAAACCTGGCATGCCCCCCCCACAGGGCAGGGAAGAGCCCTGCCCACCCTGCCCCTATGCCCTGCCAGGGTCCCTGTCCCCCTTTGCCCCATTGTACTTATGTACAATGGGGCAAAGGCTGAGCCCCCTGGAACCCGTGGACCTGCCCTAGGTACCCCTAGCCCCTAGAAGTCGACCTAGGTGTCCAGTGTGGATGCTCTAGGTCGACTTTGTAAGTTCCCCCCAAAGTCGACTTTAAATTTAGGTGTAGACATGCTAAGTCGACTTAGCTAAAGTTGACCTAAATTTACAAGTGTAGACATAGCCTCTGAGTCTACACTTGTTAAGTTGACTCTGTTAAGTCGACTTAGGGCGTCCACACTGAACACTCCAGTCGACTGCTTACGTCCACACTGGCAGGTGCTAGGTCGACGGAGGAGAGCTGCAGCTGGGGAAGATCGGGCTGGGGAGAGCTGGGCTGGGGGAGATGGGGCTTGGGAGAAGGGAGCCACGGCTGGGGGAGACGGGGCTCGGGGAGAAGGGAGCCGCAGCTGGGGAGATGGGGCTCGGGGAGAAGGGAGCCGCGGCTGGGGAGATGGGGCTTTTCCCCCAAGTCTCATCTCCCCAGCTGCAGGTCCCTTCCCCAAGTGTGTGTGTGTTTATCATGGTATATTTTCCATACTGCCTGAATAGTATGGTGACTGGCATAAAATAAAGATTCGGTCTTGCATTTCTTGTGTACCCAGTCCTCCCACTTGGAGGAAGCAAGACATGCGAGACAGAGTTCCATATTTGTACATAAATTAGTTTTCATGGGAATCTACCTCTGATACTTGGCTTTTCCTGTAAATTGCAATAAGAGATATGAGCTTTATTGCATCCTTTCTTCAGCTTTTGCTGTTTTAATCCATTTCCATGAGGCAAGCACCAGCTGTGTTCTTACACTCTTATATAGACTCATCAAACTGCTCTGTTTGTACTAACAATAACCCAGCCCAACCAGAATATGTTCGTTTTGTAACTCACCATATGTGTACTTCATTCCACAGAAGACCTTAGGATTCCCTAAAACTTGTTCTTTGCATTCACATTTACCTGTGGAAACAAATCAAACCAGAAGTGTCTCATGGATAGTACCCAAAGATTGAAACATGTAGCAAAAGAGGGGAGAGACTAGATCAGAGGGTGGTAATGGGATACCCAGCCCTTCATTCCAGTATTGCTGGTTTAGATTGTCCTGAGTAGGTTGAGACAGGATCTGGGATGAAATGCTTGCTCCGTAGAGATTAGAGAGAGTTTTCCTATTAACATGTCTGTGGCCTGGATTTCACCCCTTCTTCTTCTTAGGGTGCCATTACTTTCCACAGATATGACCCACATCTTAAAAGAACAACTCGCCGCCATTGTTAATAACCTTGCACAGAGAGTAAGAGAGAGAGAACACAGCGGCTGCAAGCATTGGTAACCAAGCGTCAGAGCCATTCACACTGCACAGTAAAACGGTTGCTTGTATTTTCATTCACACAACTACGCTTATAATGCAGGTTGAAAATACCCACAGAACAGCAGGTAGGACATAACTGAGCATCTGTTTCCCTACTGTAGTTCCACCTCCCCAACTCTGAAAAGGATTTAATTAAAGTACAAGCTTATCTTTTGGAACATACAAGTTATCTGTAATTAGTGTCACGTTTATTTATCCTTGAATTGAAACCTTCCTATTTCTACCTTTGTCAAACTAGAAACTCTCTCACCTTGCACCAGTCTCAGCTCTGTGCCACACAAGGATTCTCCTGTGCCAGAGGAACGATCAGATGGGGAGATCCATCAGCTGTCCACCCGTTTGTGCCATAGGAATGGCACAAAGTGGCCTGAACCTAAAGAGTTCCCAACAAAGCTCACAATGTTTTGTAGCATGCCACTCTGTGTTATAGTCTTATAGGCTATGTCTACACTGGGTAATTTAAGTCGACTTAGTGTGTCCACACTGAAAATTAAAGTCGACTTAAAGGGGAACTTACGAAGTCGACCTAGAGCGTCCACACTGGATGCTCTAGGTCGACTTTGTGGGGCTAGGGGGACCTAAGGCAGGTCCACGGGGGCAGGGGGGCACCCCTTGCTCAATGCCAGGGGGCTCAGCCTTTGCCCCATTGTACATAGGTACAATGGGGCAAAGAGGGAGAGGGACCCTGGTAGGGCATAGGGGCAGGGCTCTGCCCTGCCCTGTGGGGGGGCATGCGAGGCTCCCCCTGTGCCCCCCCCCAGCAGGGAGGGCATTGGTGTAGCCCTGGGGTAGCCCCAAGTTGACTTAGGGCTACCCTACGGCTATACTGGCTTAAGTCGACTCTAGGGAGTCGACTTAAGCCTTAGGTATAGTGGAAAGGAGGTTTAATAAAGTCGACTTAATTTTCCTTAAAGTCGACTTAAGCTTGCTTAAGTCGACTTAATTTACCCTGCGTCTACACTACAATTTTCTTAAGTCGACTTAAGCAGCTTGCTTAAGTGGACCTAATTTACCAGTGTAGACGTAACCATAGTGCTGCCATTTGTATCTGTACAGTTAGGGGCTTGTCTGAGTTTTCTCAGCAATGTACATAAGCAGGAGTGTAATTTTATGCCTTTGTGTAGCTCCACATAGAGGTCAACAGCACTTGATCACATGCTTAAAGTCAAGCACAGTGCTTATTGGTTTTGCTCAGTCATGGCCCAACCCCTATTCAGGAGTTCAGCTAGAGAATTTGACTCCAGTCTGAAGGAATGCTCACAAAATCTTAGCCGAAAAAGAATTATTTTTTGTACAAACACTAAAAGGAGAAGAAACCCCCCCCCTTGCTATTTTGAGTTACAGTAGAAAAAAATCAGAAGTGAATCTTTTCTGATTCTATCTTTGCATTTGCATAAGTCAAAATTTATTTAAAATGAAATGTTGCAGATTGTTATTATGTAAATCAGATTAATTGCTATTGTGATCTTGGAATAAAGATTTCTATTTAAAGACACTAGTGTTTTTTCCCCCCACTAAATATGTCCTCAGGATTTTTATCATGCCATTCAGTGTACATGCAGAAATGGCCCTTGCATTGACTTGACAAGAGGGAACGACTTTAGGAAACAGGTATACTGACACTCCTTTTGTGTGGCCCTTTTGCTACTCATGTGAGCAATCCCATCAAAGTAATTAAGACTATACATGTGAGTAAGCGCTCACCAACAGAGATACACAATCAGCGCACACTGCCTACTAATAACCATATGCACCAGCAACATTACACAGCAATTTTTAGGAGGACAAGTGGAAAATAACTGCTCAAGTTGAAACTATAGCTGTATTGAGGTAGTCTGTAATCATATAATAAACCACAAGAGCTTCCAAACTTGATATGATAGTCTGGGAAAATTATTGCATTGTCACTCTTGTTTTAGAAACTCCCTATTACATATCTAATTAATCTTGGGGATATCACACTCTTTAATTAACATTATCATCAGTTTTCCCAACAGAATATAACAGCTCTGGTCAAATGTGGCATAAAAGAGATTATTAAAAACAAAATAAAACAAAAGAGCATTTAAAATTATTAAAGAAATACCAATGTTCTGATGTAAATGTGCAAAAGCGTGAGAATTCAGAACGCAGGATAAAAAAATCCAGGCAGATATTGAAGGTATCAACCCCTATACAGTGGTATCGGAGTTTAAGACAGGACTGTCTGTTTAGACTTTAGATATCCTTGTACACGTGAGTCAAAGTCAGTCTTTTAATGTTCCTTAGTTGTTTTTTTTTATTGGTAGTTGAACAGTCTGTATGTTGGACATGACTTTCTTTGCTACCACCATTGCTAAGACATTAGTCCAAAGCCCAGTGCTCTGCTACCTTTTCACAAACCACTCTAAAAGACCCTTTTTTGCTTCAATCTCCAAGTAACAGGAGTGGAGATGAGCAATGTTTCAACCAGTTATCTCACCTGAATGTCGAAGGGCAGAGAATCCTTGTTCATCCTCCCATCCCCATGCTGGCTCACTCTCATTCAACACAGAGAGGAAATCAGGAATTTCGTGATGCCAAACTATATCCACACTGTTGCAATAAAGGGAAATTGTGAAGCATTTCTTAGAGTCAGTAAAAAATACCATAAATTCAAGAAAATCATCACACTTACTATTAGTGGTCCATTTTTCAGAAATTTACCATGAAGTTTTCTCCAGATTTATTGGTAGTGTAAAACACATAAAAATGAGTATGTTTTGAAGGCGAACAGCTTGACCATTGTAAATTGCTAGATTTATGTTATAGATCCATGTTTGGTATAAAATATATTTTAGGAATTTTTATGCTATATATAATCTCTGGGAAAAGGCAAGGTCCACAGAAGGATCTGTTTATACAGCTCATAAACTTTACGTTCAGAACTCAGAAGGTTCCATCAAGACCATCTAATCTGACTTCCTGCACATTCCAGAGCACAGACTATCATCTGCCCACTCCTGTAATAGACCCGTGACCTTTGGCTGAGTGACTAAAGTCTTCAAATCAGGATTTAAGGACTTCAGATTCAAGTGAATCCACTGTTCACACCAGTTAAATCTGCAAGTGAGCTGTGCCCCATGTGGCAGAGGAAGGTGATTCCCAGGATCTCTGCCAATCTGACTTGGGGGAAAATTCCTACCTGACCCCAAATACAGCGATCAGTTAGATCCAGTGCATGTGGGCAAGACCCACCAGCCAGACCTCAGCCAGTTCTGCCTAGAGATGGTAATTGGTGACCTACGTCTCCTTAGATGGTTTGATTTAGAATGTGTTCATCTCTAGTATACACTAAGCGAGGGCTTGAGACCCTGTTCCATTTAAATCAACGGGACATTTGTGATGACTGGTTTCTATGGGGACAGGAATAAGCCCTCCAGTGTTAGTATGGAAACCCTCCCTCTGCCATCCACAGAACTGTAAGAGCCTGAAAGTAGCAGCACCAAATACCTAGATGTCAGGAAGGGGACCAGTCATGACAATGTCATGACCAGTGATACTATAATAAAATGGGCCAATCTCTTGCCATATTGTTAATGAGTTAAACATACTACTAACCCAAGAGCCTGCTTCTGTATCATCTAAAAGTCTGACTGGCTGAACTTTGAAGATCAACAATATAATACCTGTAAATATGATAGAGCCATGCATCCCCTGGACACATGCACATGAGGGCAGAGAGGTTTTCCCCTGAGCTCCAGGGAAACCACTCTGATGGTCATCCATGGGCTTTGTGCTCCACATGGGGACAGGAAGGGACACCAGTGAATGGAGGATTCCACCCATGTTCACACCTGCTATACTAACTCTCTCTGGGTCCCCTGTGTAATTCCTACAGCACTGTTGTAGCGAAACCAGTCAATGGCAGGACACTTACATGCTGCCATGAGGTGATAGCTCCTTCTTCCATGTCTTTAGATAAGTCCTTCCTCATGGATCCTCTAGATCTGAAGGCATCCCCTACCACCACTGCAGACAGCAAAGCCCTCTCATTAAAAGCCCTGAAATGTTTTGCAGGAAACAGAAATCCCATGGAGCTTTTAGCCTCCTCTGGCTTCCTCCAGTAGGTTTCTTCATGGGAGAAAGCCAATCCTGCCTAGTCCTGGCAATATTTGTCCATTTATATACCGAGTATCATCAGGTTACCAAATTCAAATAATGTCTCTCTAAAATCATCAATACCTATTTAACATATCTGGGATATGAATGTCCACGATCTTATTGTATTTGTGAGTCTAGCTACAGCAATAGCATGTGTCTGTCCGCTCACCTGCTGATGCAGTCACCAGTAAGAGGGTCACAGCTTCCAGCACAGTCGCATGGTCTACAGCCATACTCTCCAAAGCCCCAGTATCCCACCATACACCGGTCACACTGAGGACCTGACACTCCAGGTTTGCAGGGGCAGTCACCGTTGCTGGGGTCACAGAAGGTATTAGTGCTGAATGGAAGCATGGCTGATCCAACCGCATGGCAGGAACACACTGCAGTATCAAAGCAGATATACTATGCAAGTTGGAAAGTTAGTAATGTTAGATACGAATGCAGAGCAAACAGATCTGTTCACCTAACACATGGCTGAGCTTGATGTGCTTATTATTTTACACCATTAGGGGTGAGGCGTAGTAGGTAGACATAGTTACAGAGGAAATATATTGCTATACATCACTGAACGTTTACCCAAAGTTGCTGGACTGGCCCAGCACAGACATATTTCAATCATTACATGAAACGTGACCTGACAATAAAGCAAAACTTCTGTATGTAATAGCGTGAGACACATACCAAACCTCTAGTGGTTCTAATAATAATGATGATGTTTCTGGACTTTATACTCCTTACTTGTATGAACCTGACCAGAGGAATTCCCTTTAGAAATGACAAAACTTTAACTTCTGTTGTCTTATAATGAGTCAAGCTAGCTTGGTTTCATGTCACGTTTTGCCAAAAGTGAAAAGTACCGAGTTAGTCAGCTTATAACTCCAGGGCCCCAGTTCAGCAAGGTACTTAAGCACATGCCTAACTTTAAAGTTTGCATGGAAGTATCTTGTTGAATCAGGACCTGGATCATTATTGTACATTCTACAAAAAGAATCCTAACGCAACTGCTTTCTGAAGTAACAATTCCTAATTCTCATGTTGCAAGGTTTGAAAATGTCATTTTAATTTAAATGAGTGATGAGGCTTGAAAAGGTTCTAACTAGGGGATTTTTTTCAGAGGCTTTTTTGAATACCAAAAAATTTAGGCTGAAAACCAAAATAATTTGATTTGTAGACACATGGCCAGGGTGCTTCATGGGAGTTGTCGTTTGGATGCCTTATGGTCTCATTCACCATTACAGGCTTGGATTCCTTGGTCAGAGCACAGATCCCATGATGCACTGCAGTCTTCTTAGAAAGGGGAGGCTGTGCATTATCTTGAGAGTCCCTGGTTGTGATGCATCATAGGAGATGTAGTTCAATCAGGGAGTCTAGCCCATACAGGAGAAAGGAGACATGAGTCAACTAAATGGTAACACCATTAGGCACCATGGTATCTAAATCTAAATCTAAACATTTCAGTTTTCAGGCATTCTTTTTTGACAAAATTTTTTAAAAAAAATTCACAGAAAGTGAAAAGTTTTGTTTAGCCAAAGCCCCAATTTCCTGTCCAAAAGAGTTTGGATGGAACATTTTCAACCATTCAAGGGTTTTTCCTTTGCTGCCATGTAGGCAATACATGGAAATGTACTACCTACAGCATAGCTATGCTTTTTTAATTTTGCCTTAGAACACTTATTACTATGCACATAGGTACGTCTACACTGGAGGCTCTGCTAAGTCGACTTAACAAGGTCAACTGTAAGTCGACTTAAAGTTGACCTTGTTAAGAGGACTTAGAGAGTCCACTGTCAACTGCCTGCGCCCACACTGGCAGGTGCTAGGTCGACGGAGGAGTGGTGCATTGTGGGTAGCCCTGGGAGGGGGCCTGGAGGCCAATTATGTCAATTTAAGGGCTTCTCCGTCTACACTGGCTTAAGTCGACTTAATAAGGTCAATTTAAGTGTTAAGTCGACCTTAAGAAGTAGAGTTATTAAGTCAACTTAATACAAGCCCAGTGTGGACCCAGCAGTCTGTAGGTTGACTTAACCTTCCTTAAATTGACCTAAGGCTCCAGTGTAGATGCACCCTTTGATTCCGACCTGGTGACTTTTTTGTGATTTCCAGCTTTGAGGTACCTGAACTGCAGTTTTAACATATTAAGTCTGTCTTTAATTTTGGCAATCAGTTTACAGTACTGACTGTGGTTCCAGAATCTTGGCAACACACCCCCTCCCCAAAACCAAACCCACAAAACAAATCCCACTCTAGCTCCTTCTTCCCCCAAAAAATATTATATAAAATATGAAGATTAAAAATTCTCTCCACAAACTGTATAACTAGCTCCAGGCAATAGACCCCAGTACCTTTAATTGCATAGTTTTCAGCAGTACTCGCTGAGGCTCACATACCTTTCTCCGGAAGACTGTCAGGTATTTTACACTTGACACATTCATCCAAACGTGCTATTTTCTTACTAGATGCAATGGATATTTATGGCATTTCTTATCCCCCTTGGGGGGAAATAAAAGTACCCTGTGCTTTTCTGGTCTCATGCACTCAGTGGGCTAAATTTACTAGTGACATGTGGATTCAGCTCTGTTGATGTCAGTGGAGTTGCACTCCCTTACGTCAGGGGTTAATCTAGTCCAATAGGTTACATTTTTGCCAACATTTTCTTCATTTTTTCCTAAGAGCTGCAGTTTGAGACCCAGTTTCCACAGCTTAGTGGGTTCTGCAGTACATGGCTAGTAGCTAAAATACCCCTATGAAAGCTGTTAGAAATGTTCCAGTCTGAGCATAAGAAGGAAATGGATTGATTCAGAGAGGCACATTTAATTGATTTTATTTTTAACTCCCTTCTTAAAGGCAGTCAGAGTCAGATTTTCAAAGATCCACCTATCCTCACCTTTGCTTACCTACATTTTTGTGTGTTTATATTTTGAAATTTGGAAGTAACTCCTGGAACTGTGACCCTAAAATCATAGTAGTGAAGCATTCACAATCATTCTGGACACTGCAGCTTACATGTATTTCTCAACTATAGAATGAATTTTCCTTTATCCATTTAAAGTAGAGTTCTCGTAAAAGAGTCTTTTGAACGTGTCAGACTTGCCGTTGGAAGCTAGGAAAGTGCCATGCAAATTATATAGAGGCCCTGCAAATTCTCAAGCTCCCCTCTCCCCCTTAAGAATATATTTTAATTTCCTAGGGGCTAAACGCCAGAGAGATTATTTAAGCAAATTCACATTATTCTTTGCTAATCTTAACTAGGATGCTCAGATCAGTGCTACTATAACCTACGGAAGCCTTAGGGTCAAATTCAGTGGCAGAAGGAAACTGCTGGGCCAGAGCTACACTCTGGTTGTAATGTGGTCAGCAAATGATGTAAGTGGGAAAGCAGCATAAAGTCCACTGTTCTGACATTCAGTGAGTCAGACTGTCAATCTGTGCAAAACAGTCACAAGAGCTATCTTAAAGGCCCCTTGAGAATTCCCCATGCACAGAGGAATCCGCTGGTGATGTAAGCCAGCCCCTTGCTATCCTCTCAGAGTAAAAGGCGTGGCTAAAGCATTGGTACAGCTTGGTGATTCTCAGCTAGAAAGACCCTAGGAGTCTGGTCTGGTTATGCCTGGTGTCCATCCCAGTGTCCTATAACCCTTGGTGGCCGTTCTCCTCCTGAGCTACACCTAGGTGCACAGAAACTGGCTCTCTAAGGTTGTAAATATATTCTCCAAGGAGCAGCATCCCAGCTGTCCATCCATGTCCACACATTTTCACTGCTCCAGTGGCTTCTACTGCTCTATTGTTTTCCCCAGCTTCTTCAGGGTGCTTCTCCAACAGACCTGGTATTTATGGATGGATAGGTGGGAGTCCAAAAGTAACTCTAAGAGGAGCAGATCATCAGATTACAAACAGCAAGAGCTGTAATTGTCAAGCATCAGTCCTTTAGAATGAATTCTTGCTGTGTCCTGACCCAACACACACGTGAACATTTATTTTCCTCTTTTCATGACATTCTTGTTCTGTTTGAGTATTTAACTGTTTGTTTGTCTCCCTGACGTAGAGCATCTATTGCATGTATTCTAAACAGCTGTGGAATGCACTTCATTTCTTTACTGTGTGTCACAGTTTGTGCCTATCCTAAGCTCCAGTCACGTATACATTATACACACAGTTCCCATATTTTTAAAACTACATACAAAAATATTCAGATGAACTCAACATCAGCCTTTGCCTCAAGGCTACTCTAAATTATACTATCTGCTACTGTCCAAGGCTATATCTACACTAGCAAACTCAACAGTTATAAAACCTGATTTCTTGTCCCCATTTATACTATAGCAGAGACTTAAAAATCCATGAGAGACATCAAATAAAACTGGACATGGGGAGGGGGAAAAGGAACAACCTTCAGTCAGATTGCTATGTTAAATGGTAGAAAGCCCTGTTTTATCTGGTACACACCTATTCCTGAGCAAATACTATATACTGCTAACTTAAAAGTATCTTTAAAGATTATGGCCTAACAACTGCTTTATTTACTTTGACTTTGGTGCCGTTTTAATTATCATTGCTACTCTGTGGTTGAGCAATAATGTTGACTTGAGCCAACTACAGAATACTACAGCCTTCTCCATAAGAATAAAAGGTTATCTGACATGTCCTTTGTTACTACAACACAAGACTTTCAAACATTTCGTGCACAGACGTATGTATTTTCTTTTAACAGTGTTCATTCATTTGCTGCTCAGTTGGAGTTACCCAGAATTCCACTAAGCCTTTCTGAGACTCTTGGAAAGCTATAGGGTACTGAAATATTCCATACAGGGAATACCAGTCACACCTTCAACACTACACTCTCTGGCTATGTCTACACTTGCAAGTTAGTTTGAATTAAAGAAGTTTAATTCAAACTAACTTAAGCCTTGGCCACACTAGGCTTTCATTAGTTCGAATTAAGGGTTTCCTTAATTCAAACTAATAAATTTGATTGCTTAGTTCGAATTAACGGTTAATTCGATACGTTAATTCGAACTAAGTCAAATGTGGCCATATTAATTCGAACTAATGGCTTAGTTCAAACTAATCAGCAGATTGACCTTCCTGCAACTGACTAATTCAAACTAAGCAAGTGCCCTGCATGGTTATGGCTAGTTTGAACTAGCATTCTAGTGGGGCCATGCTAGTTCGAATTAAGTTAATTCGAACTAACTACAATTAGCTTTTGTAAGTGTAGACATAGCCTCTGTGACCCCCATTCCTGCACTGTGGGCTCCCCACACATCATGATGGCTGCTTGTAAGCCTGGGATGGATGTCTAGAAAGAAATGGGGTGCTAGCCATTATCAGTTGGAAGGAGTCACTGAGACAGGGTTGTGTATAGAACTGGTTGGGAATCATCTAAAAAAAATTGGGGGGGGGGGACTAAAACAGTTTGCAAAAAGGTGTTGGTTTTAATAAACTATCCACTTCAATTAAAAAGCAGTTTCAAAATTATAGAGACATTTAAAATATCTTCAAAACAAACATTGATTTTTTATTTGAAATGATTTTGGTATTTTTATTTGAAATGATTTTGTTTCAAAATTGTAGTTTATACTAAAAAAGTTTAAAAGGTCACATTGAAACACAAAGCTTCAAAATTATTGAAACAAAATCTTTCAATTGATCCAATCCAAATTTATCTATGCATTTGTTTATGTAGTTATCTGAATTATTAGCATGTGAAAAGTTTTTTATTTTTGTACTGTTTCAGGATAGGGAAAGAAATTTGAAATCTTAAACTCTCACAGGAGGGAGAAAACAATTTTCTGCTCAGTTCTAGCTGAGTGGCCAGTTCTGGCATGGAAAGTAAACTGGTTAAAAGGAGAAAGTCAGAAAGAAAAGCACTGAGAGGAATCTGGGGTTGTGGACGACATGTCTAGAAGATCATTTACAGGAGATTTCAAGTCTTTGCCCCCTCAAAATAAAGTCACTTTTATCCTATTAATTTGTGAGTTTTATGCAATATATTTTGTGAAGTGTAACATTCTATAGTTACAAAAATCTTCATGAAACCAGTTTAATACCTGTCAAAATTATTTTCTGAGTTGAGCAAGTACTCTGCTTTATAAATAAGGGCTTGTCTACGCACAGGCATCCAGGAAAGTTAATCCAAATGAACTAAAGAGTGAATTTGAAGTGGACTAGTTAAACTGTATTATACCTCTGTGTGAACACCTTCATTCAGAAATAAAGTGATCTTTTATTCACTTGATTTTAATTCACTTCCAAAGTGAACCAACTAAACTGCATTCAGGCCACTTTAATTCTGAATAACAGTGTTCACACAGAGATTTAATGTGTTTTAACTAATTCACTTCAAATTCACACCTCTAGATAATTAGGATTCATTTTCCTGAATCTCCCCGTGTAGACAAGTCCTCATATGTATTGAACAAACACAGTTGGAAAACAGACACTTTTAATGCAAAAGGTACATTATTACGACTTTGTCTTGTACTAATTCCCATTTTATGGTCATTTCAAAGAAATCTTACCTTTGGGATTTAAATACCACAGAGTTCCTAAATATAGAGAGTTCCTTAAATAGATTGTCTAGTTACATTTTCTAAGAGATATTATTGGTAGACAAAATCCTATTTTCTATGCCAGACATATAATATTTTGCACTTCTAAAAAATCAAAATGCAGGAGAAAAGTAAAACATTATGGGTCAGTGATTTAGAATTGAATGAAGAAAACTGATATAACTGTGCAGCAGTTTAAATGTCCAAGATTGTGTCAGTAAAAATATCTATTAATCATTCATACCATCTGCACAAGTCTGCCTCCTGCCAAGGTTGCTAAGATTTTTAGTCAGGTTCTTAGAAGTTTCTTAGGAGTTAGTGTTACTTAGTGTTCTTAGGAGTCCCCCAGTGGGGATATTTATAGATAGTTCATTTTGTGACATAATGGTTGCTTGTTAACTTAATCTGGCATTTTTTACACACATTGATATTTTTCCTTTGGAATTGTTATCTCCATTTTGGAATGGAACTTTCCAATAATTACACTGATACTTATTTTTGCAAGGAGTTTTTCTCTGTTCTAGATCCCAATCAGTAATTGTCTTACACAACCTAGACAAGATTTGCATAGGAATTATTAGACCTGGAAGGACTGAATGATACTCTCTTTGTAAAACAGTTCAATTCAGTTCCCAGATTTATCAAGCAAAGGCCACTACCAGTGTACTCCTTCCATCTCCAAAGTGGAATATGCTGATTTTCAGGTGCTTCTAAGACCACATTCAGTTCCCACTGAATTCAATGTAAAAACTTATATTGGCTTTAATAGCCTTGTTTTTGCTAGGAAAAAAGGTTGTTTTTATCTCGGGGTAACTGAAGACATGACAGTTGTACTACTAACACATGATGTCATGCAAAACATAAACCCAAGGTTACCCCATACCGTTATTGTGACTTGCTGACACATGCTAAAACTGCCATTTCTCCCCTCATGGATTTTACCTTATGTTAGTTATCACATGTCAGCTAATACAAGGTAAGAATGCACCTTTTTTTCTACTGAAGGCTGGATTTGGAAAAGACCCCTAGAAAAAGAGGTGCTGAGTCCAGGTTCTAATTCGTTTTTTCTCTGAATGGGAGCATAAAACAAAAACACTCTTGTATGTGACGTGACAATAACTGATGAAGCAAATAGCTGATACCACAGATGAAGAGACTAGAGAGTATAAAAGTAGGCAAAGGGACACTAGGAAAATATTTGCAGTAACTGTGTTTAAGAAATGTGTGATATACCATGAAAAACATTAACTCCAGGTGTAATGAATGATTGTGGTCACACACATTTCCATAAACTGAATTCTAAGAGAAATCAGGTTTGCACACTGCAGACAGTATATTAACCGGGATAGCCACACAGATATATAGTTAGTGAAATAAAACATCTAGAGGGAACAGATTCCACTGCTAGCTGGCTGAAGTAGTAGAAAGCCCCAGTGGAACAAAGAAATGCTCAATGAGGTGACAAGGTTAGTTTACCACAAAACTCCAAGTGAAGCCAATGGGAGACACGTGCTATCTCCAACCACAGAAGGCAACTCTAAAATTCCAATGAATACCACTAACCTCTCTCTTCTGAGAAGGGATTCTTGCACAGTTCTTTCTCAAGATGGTAGATACAATTTTCCCTTAAACAACGCTAACAATACAGGAGCCAGATCTGTCTGCCACTTATGAAGAGACAGCATCACATTACGCTCTATTATGCCAGTGACAATCTCATGAAATCAGTGGGGTCTCCAGCTGTGTAGCACAGTGCAGCATTACTTGGCTCACTGGGTTTCTTTCTCATTGGAATCCATTCAATATGGTTTGTAGATCTGGAGTTCACACTGGGCCACAAATCCTCAGAATGTTCTTGGGTGGCTTTTGCATCTGGATCTCCCTATGGACTATACAACTCAGAGGTTTCACCGGAGTCTAACTTTCTGGAATAATGTTAACTCACACTCAAATTTCTGCCCTCCGATCCACCTCCTTCTGAGAGTCAGATAAAATTAGGGTTGTTGGTGTGCGCTAATTCCATCCACTTTTGGCCAAACTATCCATTTCAGGGTTTCTGCCACTGCTCTTGCAGAGATGTGCAAATACGGAGATCTGATCTCCAAAAAATAGCACGAGAATGCTCATGCATCCTCATTTAACTGCAGAGGCTATTGTCAGCCCTGTCAGTGTATAAATAATACTTAATTATGGAGATCCAGAGTGCAGATTTGTGCAGCTTTTGGTCTTTAGTCTGGCGAAGGCTACTATTGTGTTTTGTAAATAGCGCTAACAAACCCAAAGATGAAGAAGTAAATGTACTCTTGAGACATTACAGCCCTCTGTTAAACCAATACAAACAAAATATGGGAGGCTCTTGTCTTCTAATATTTAGCCACCATGTTTCAGTAGGTATTTTATTAGGTAATGGACAGTGACTTACGTTTGCAGGCATCTGGGGCAGAGAAAGGTCTTCGGAGATCTCTGTAGAAGCCTGGCTTGCAACGTTGGCAATGCTGTCCCTCAGTGTTGTGTTGACAATTATCACAGACTCCACCACTGCGATTCCCTGAGGCCAGCCATGCATCCATGTCAAAATGACAAGTCTCAGCATGCCCATTACATTTACATGCTGGGATCGAGGCAAAAGGAACAAAAAGTTTCATTAAAAAGACAAGATTATGGTGTTTATAAAAGGTTAATGCAAATGCTGAAAAATGCACATACAGCAGTAGCTAAAACAGGAAAGAAAAATCACCTGTATATACAGACCAGCAGATAGCTGTAACAAAAGTACCCACTTATACCAGCAGTAGCATTTCTGGTGTAACTAACTGTTCAAGGAAACTTCCAAATAAGACCAGTGCCCTGTTGGGTGGTCATGGGTGAGTTATGCTGGTTTGAGTCTAATGATTTAGGGATTCATGTTTTAATGCAATGTATCTCCTCCAACATCATGTCAATATTGCTGTTTTCAACATTTTTCTTAGTTATAGGTCTTTAAGTGTATAGAATTAACATCCATTCTAATTTAACTGGATTATGTACAAGGTCAGTCCATATGGTTTTGAGTAACATGCAGACTGATCATGAAAGGCTTTTGACACAGTCCCACATGACATTCTTGTAAGCAAATGAGGGAAATGTGGCCTAGATGAAATTATTGTCAACTGACTGAAAATCTGTACTCAGGGAATAGTTATCGATGTTTCAGTGTCAAACTGGGAGGAAGAAATGTATGTAGTTGAGTCCCACAGAGGTCAGTCTTGGATCCAGTACTATTCAATATTTGCATAATGACTTGGATGATGGAGGAGAGAGTATGCGTATAAAATCTGCAGATGATACCAAGCAGGGAAGGGTTGCAAGCACTTTGGAGGACTGGACTAGAATTCAAAATGATCCTGACAAACTGGCGAACTCATTTGAACTCAACAAGATGAAATTCAGTAAAGGCAACTGCAAAGTACTACACTTAGGAAGGAAAAATCAAATGCACAGCTACATAATGGGGAATAACTGGCTAGGTAGTAGTACTGCTGAATAGGATCTGGGGGTTATAGTGGATCACAAATTGAATATGAATTAACAATGTGATACGGTTGCAAAAAAGGCCAGTATCATTCTGGGGTGTATGACCAGGAGTGCTGTATGTAAGACACAGGATGTCTAACTGTCCTGCTCTTCTGCCAGTCACTGGTGAGGCCTCAGCTTAAGTCTGTGTCTGATTCTGTCTGTCACACTTCAGGAAAAGATGGGGACAAACTGGACAAAAATGGTGAAAAGTTAACAAGCCTGACCTATGGGGAAAGGCTAAAAAAAAACCTGGGCATCTTTAGCCTTGAGAAAAGAAGATGGAGGAAGGACCCGATCTTCAAATCTGCTAAGGGCTGTTATAAGGAAGATGGTGATCAGTTGTTTTCCATGCACACTGACGGTAGGACAAGAAGTAATGGGCTTGATCTGCAGCAAGGGTGACTTAGGTTAGATATTAGGGAACACGTTCTAACTTTAAACTCAGGAATAGGCTTCCAAGGGAGGTTGTAGAATACCCATCACTGGAGGTTTTTAAAGAACAGATAGGATAAACACCTCTCAGGGATGGCTTTGGTGTACGTGGCTCTGACTCAGCACAGGGTGCTGGACTTGATGACCCCTTGAGGTCCCTCCCAGCCCTACGTTTCTATAGTTCTATGATTTTCTATGATTCTATGGTTCTATGATTCACAAATTTGTCAGTTCTAGAAAATGGCACTTCCATCAAATTCTTTAATTATTATTATATTTATTTTCTTTCAATTTAGAACACTAAAAGTGCCCAAATGCAACCATATACAGAGAGCAAGATCTTCTTTTTAAGCCCAAAGCATGAGAAAATAGTGTTGGGAAAGTAAGTGAATCTGTCCAAATTATATCAGTCTCTCTGCATACATGCAGAGAGCAGAGGCAGACACAGCTAGAAATGTCCAGAGATATCCAGAATATGTGGTAGCTACTGAGCATATTCTGTACATGTCTTTGACCTTCATAGAAAGCCATCAGACAGGTCTTACTTTATCTCTGTCTGATATACTAGACAACTGGCGCTCAGCAGAAAATGTTAGAAACACAGGAGCGACTAAGAGTGAGAGAGGAAGAACATCATGATTCACAGGCAGTGGGTTTCGCTTTGACTCTGTAGACTGAATGACAAATTACTGCAGTATAAAGCACAAGGATTTCACAAACACAGGCCCTGAGCACTCTGCCAATCACTGCATATTAAAGAATGAAACACAAATTGCAGTCAGTTCAGCCTCCCTAATCAAGAGCAGTTCTAAATACAAATAATACCACATCAGCTCACTGTCTAGTATTTCAATCTCCTCTAACTCCTTCAAAACCCAGGCAAAACATGAAAGATGGCAAATCTGAGCTATTTCAGACAAGGGCAGGAAGACATTCTGAAGCCCAGAGATCTTTCCAGAGAACAAGGAATTGAGCAGGGGCTCAGAGTAGATGACCTCCTGAGGTCCCTTCCAACCCTAACCTTTTATGATTCTGTGATTTAACACGCTCCCTGTGTATATAGTAGCAATGACTAAAATTATGGATATATTGAGTGTCACCACCTAAAACACCTTGTAGCTGATTCTTCTAGAGTTGCTAAGTTCCAAAGGGGTAGCTGTGTTAATCTAGATCAGCAAAACAAACAAGGAGTCCTGTGGCACTTTTAAAGACTAACAAATTTATTTATCGCATGAGCTTTCGTGGGAGAAAATCCCACTTAGTCAGACACTTTGAAGATGAGTTCCCTATCTTCAAGCGTCTGATGAAGTGGGATTTTCTCCCACGAAAGCTCATGCAATAATTAAATTTGTTAGTCTTTATAAGTGCCACAGGACTCCTTGTTTGTTTTAAAAAACTTTGGCCTTAATCTTTAACATTGGCTATTAAATGCCAACAGTTAAAAATCTCCTGGCAATACTGAAAATGGCAAAATGAAAACCCCCTGACAAATGTACATCTTTGTTAATTTATACTGTATCATCCAAATGGTTGTTAGCTGAGGCTGGTTCTACTTTTTAATGAAAAGACAGAAAATAAAAGCTGTCCCAAATCTTTATCTGTAGTCATGTCTCTCATCCAGTGCCTAATGCATTGCAATTTAGCTGCACTGTGCCTGCAATCGAAGACCGACATCTCGAGTAGCTGAGCCAAGCAGATACACAACATGTTCTTGGTAGAATGTACGCTCTAGCAGCTTTGCAAACACAGCCATTACCAATGTGTTTAAACACACAATGGGTGCTGACGCTGGCGATCTAGAGCTGTCTGCCGTCTGGCTATCTTTTTGAAATATCAGGAAAAAAAAGTGTGTGGTCAGGAATTTCATTGATGCTGACAGTCTTGAGGCACTGTCAGACACCAGTTACTTACATCGGCATTCTTTTGGGGCTCCAGTTTTGCCATTTGCAGCCTGCCAGGGCTGGTCATTGTAGAGTGGAGCACACTGCTGACAATGGAGGCCTGCTGTATTGTGCTTACACATGCACCTTCCATGGACCTAGTGAAGGAAAACAGAGCCAGGATCATTCACAGCATAGACTGCAAGCTCTCTGGGGCAGAGGCTGGGTCTTTATATGTGTTTGTAGAGGAGCCTTCATGGTTCTGGGCACCACTCTAATAGTTAAATAATAGCTGATAAAACAAAAAAGGGGCTGAAAGTGTCCATTTTACAAGTCTGAAGCTAGTCAACAGGTAAATAGTCTGCATTTTCAACCATATACACAATTATATAACAGCCTATCTACTCACCTCCAAATAAATAAATATAAATTTTAAAAAGCCTCAACAAAACCTCTGTCAAGCACTCAACCATATTCACATGTACATACACATGCTGAGTTTTTATCCTGCACAGGAATAAGAGCCAGAGATGCTATGAAATCAACTAAGGAATATGCTGAAAAGTTCCAGAGGGGTAGCCGTGTTAGTCTAGTTCAGCCAAACAAACAAGGAGTCCTGTGGCATTTTTAAAGACTAACAAATTTATTTTTCACATGAGCTTTTGTGGGCGAAGAGGGTCTATGCCTGGGGTGTTTCTAGTATAAATCCCCAAGATAGGCTCATCCAGTGTTTCAGAGCAGAGCTGTTTGAGCTCTAAAGAACAACTAGCTGAGGAAATACATGTGACAATAAAATAGAGCCACCGATTGTAATAAAGAAAGCTGTAAAGTTTGTTATAGCACAACAAAAGGGCAAATGTTTAACCACCTTCTTAACTCCATCATAGTAAAAGAGTTGAGTACAGAGGAGGGTTAGATATCTGCTATGGGGATCAGAGGTTGATTTGGAACAGAGATGAGGAAATTTCAGCTTTTTGAATGGGACTCTGTTGAGTAGAGAAGAGTTGTTGGTTAGCTACTGCTCTTTGTTGGGTTGCATTTAAACTGTTTGTCAAGAGGGCCTGGACTGTGAGTTCTGCTATGTTTACATGCTGAAATAGAAATGAGCGCATAACATAAATAGTGATTTTAACACTGCTGTGAGGTACTTAAGTATTTTTTTCTGATCTATAAAATGGGGATATTGAGGCAAAGTAAGTAAGGGCATGATCCGAATGCCAATGAAGTCAATGGAAAGACTTTTCTTGGTTTTAATGGGCTTTGGATTAGGCCTTAAATCTTCTATTATGAAAACAGAACTCCCAGTGAGTAGTCCCTTCCTCCAAGTACGGTTCCACAGAAGTCAGTGGGACTCAAACAGTGTGTATAAGGATGTCACTGTTTAGGCCGATGTGACTTGTCGAAGGCCACAAACGGAACTCAATGATAAAAGCAGGGTTACAGCTCAGTATCACTGTTCTCGATACTGCTCCGATGACTAGACCGCGCCTCTTTCTAAAGACTGTGCCTTTATTTTAAGCTTTTCCTCTCAAGCTTATTCACATGACAGTGCCAGCAACTGGGGTTACTGGAGAATAAATCTTTTTCTACAGAGGAGATCTGTTAATTTCCGATTTATAGCTAGGGCTTGATTAGTTCAGTAGCAGCCTATTGAACAGAATTCTTTTGTTTTTTAAGTCTTGCTGTCATCTCAAATGCTGCAAACCAGGTGGGGAATTGCAAGGTGATCTACAAGAGGCTGCAGGTGTGCCAGGCACATCTCTTACTATGGAAAGCAACCTCCTCAATTATCCATCTGATCAAAAACCGTTGATTACAATCACAAAACCTTCATTAATGTTGACTTTTTGGGGCACTTATAATAATAGAGATGTAGGGACCTGACAAGATCATCAAGGCCAGCCCCTGTACTGAGACAGGACCAAATAAACCCAGATCAACCCTCACAGGTGTCTGTCCAGCCTGTTTGTAAAAACCTTCAATAACAGGGATTCCACAATCTCACTGGAAGCACATTCCAGTGCTTAACCACCTTTATTGTCAGAAAGATTTCCTAATAGCTAACCTAAGTCTCCCTTGCTGCACATTACATCTATCACCTTCAGTGGACATGAAGAACAATTGATCACAGTGCTCTTTATCACAGCCCTTAACAGATTTGAAGACTGTTATCAGATCCCCCCTCCATCTTTTCCTCAAGACTAATGATGTTGGTTTTTAACTTTTTTTCATAGGTCAGGTTTTCTAACCCCTTTATCTTTTTTTTTTGTGCTCTCCTCTGGATGCTCTCCAATTTGTCCACATCTTTCCTAAAGTGTGGCAGACAGAATCGGACAAAATATTCCAGCCGATACCTCATCAGTACCCAGTACAGCAGGACAATTGTCTCCCATGTCTTCCATACAATACTCTGTACGTTCTGTAAGTTCCCCATCTTCAAGCGTCTGATGAAGTGGGATTTTCTTCCACAAAAGCTCATGCGATAAATAAATGTGTTAGTCTTTAAAAGTGCCACCAGACTCCTTGTTTGTTTTGTTGAACTGGACTAACACGGCTACCCCTTTGAAACTATACAATATTCTCGTTAACATATCCCACAATGATATTAGGCTCTTAGGCTATGTCTACACTTGAAAAGTTAAGTCGAGTCTTTTAAGTCGACTTAACTTTTCAAGTGTAGACGCGGCAAAAGTGGCTCCCTGCTGAGAAGGGACCCGCAGGTCCCTTCCCCAGGAAGCCGAGGGCCCTCCAAGAAGGGAGTGGAGGTTTCCTTCTTGCTGGGACCCTGAGAGTCCTGGCGAGAAGGGTGCCACAGCTCCTTTCTCCCCGGGACCTGCACGTCCCAGTGAGAAGGGAGCCAGGCTCCTCTTGCCCAGGGACCCGTGTGGGTCCCAGCAAAAAGGGAGCCACGGCTCCTTTCTCGCCAGGACCTGCGGCTTCCCGGCAGAAGGGAGCTGCGGGTCGGAACCGGGGCTCCCTCCTTGTCAGGAACCTCTGGGATCCCCTGTCAGCTGGAGCACCGCTCCCTTTTTGCCCGGACCCCGGCTCCCTTCTTGCCAGGACCCACAGGGGTCCCAGGGAGAAAGAAGCCTGGCTTCCTTTTCCCCAGGATCATGCCCTAGGTAGACTTATAGAATAAGTCGACATATGGCGGCCGCACTGTCTTTAGGTCGACTTAACAAATCGACTTAATTGTTAAGTTGACCTAAAGAGTGGTAGTAATTAAGTCGACCTAAGGAACTGCTTAAGTCGACTTAATGAAAACCAGGTGTGGGCGTGGCTTAAGTTAAATCGATTTAAGCTTCCTTAAGTTGACTTAAATTGCCAGTGTAGACATAGCCGTACACAACTGCATCACATTGTTGACTCATATTTACTATGTGATCCACTATAATTCCCAGATACTTTTTAGGATCTAGCCAGTTATTTTGTAATTGTGAACCTGATTTTCCCTTCTTAAGTCTAGTACTCTGCAGTTGTCTTTATTGAATTTCATGTTGTTGATTTCAGACCAATTCTCCAATTTGTCAAAGACGTTTTGAACTCTAGTCCTGTCCTCCAAAGTACCTGCAACCCCTTCCTAAGTTCCACATAATGAAATTGAAAGCCTTCTCAGCATCTGAATGGAGTTGACCAAACAGAGGTGTTTGGTTTTTAAATAAAAATTTACCAAGGGCAGTAATACAAAAATACATGTAGGACAGTATTCAAGGCATTTCAAATGAGAGTCTTTTGTCAGATATCCAATTGATATTCAAGCTCAGAAGATCTTTCAATGTTTCATTTTTGTTAAAAATGAGGCTTGGACAGCATCTAATTACTTGGCTTTTTCTCTTCCTCAGCTACACTGTATATTTTATAAAACAGAAGCTAATCAATCAAATAAGCTTGCTCAGATTACTTAGAAAAATAATGAGCTAGATTCACTGGTTCACTTTGGCTGCACCAGCATTGCACACTAGATGCAAACCCAGCTTCACCGGGCACATACGGCAGATTTATGGCTGATTTAGGCTGTAGGAGCAACCCAAAGCAGACAGAGTGTGCTGATGAATCTGACTTAATTTCTAGATATGTTTTTAATTATTGCTGCATAAACTCTTAACCTTAAACTCTTTTATTTGTGCTTTTATAACTGTAGGTCTCAGTGCAGTGTGTTTTATAAGACTTTGGCTGTTTGGCAATTCCACTGTAAATAGCCTCTTAGACCATGTGTGTGTCAAAGAAATCCTTAAGCATATTTAGTAGAGTTCCCTGTGTGTCTTATACAGCTATCAAAGTAGAGGAAGCCTCAAGGTCCCTGAATGAATGTGCTTGGTGGGGAAGAGAAAGAAGGGAGGCTGAGGGAAACTCCTGGTCTGTGGTGCTGGTAAAGGAACAATGTCTCCTGAATCAGGATTAGTCTCTTTGCATAAACCTGTAGGGCTTTTTCTGTCACGATGCCACATTTTGCCTAGTTAGAACTGTTCAGCTAGCATACAAACCTTTACAAACACAAATTGCATGAGGAGGACTTATTCAGGGCTAGAACTGTGACTTTACACCAGCACAGGACAGTAACGTGTAAAAACCTCCTCTCTTCCACTATATAAGTAGTCTGTGTGTTCTCCTCCCTGCATTAATTAAACAGTCAGGGAATGAGTGGGGATTATGTGTAGCCTAGGCTCTACACCTTCTCCTTGCTGGCCAGCATAGCTGAGCTGCTGTGGAGCGGGTGTCACAATTTGCTGCTGGTATTTGCTTCTCTGTTAGTGCATGAAAGAAATGGGAGGACATGTGATTCAGAGGTGTGTCTCCGAGACACTGACTCTTACCATGCCTTGCCCAGAGCTGTGCCTAAAGCCACAGTCTAGCCTAAGTGTCCAGCTCTTCTTCCCATGCCCATTGACTGTGAAAAAAAGCGGCACCTCAAACAATCAGCCAGCAATTCACAACAGAGCGAAACAGCAGTTACAAAAAAATGGAAAGGGTCCAAGTATTCACGAACATCAACAAAGAGATACCATGGACACCACCCATCGATAGGACATGTGGCCCCAAAGTATAACATCCCCTCTTTCGGTAATGAATTGTAAGTGTCAGTGTCTTTTAATAAGTCACTCTGGACTGCCAGGACACAAGGGAAGAAGGGGCAGGGATAAAGAGTGTGAATGGTATGTCCCAGTACTTGTCCATTAAAATGGTATACGTTGCAAGAATGTCAACCACTTTGCACTGAACTCCTTAATTTGTACGTGACCTCGGGAGAAAACTGCTCTTATCAGGAAAGTGTGAGCAGTCATGAAACCAAGACAGGTTCAATAGTGAGAGACCATTGTGGTCAGAGAGATAAACTGGGCACTGTTTAGAAGAGCTCTCTGAACAACTTCACTAGAGACATTCTTTGCACTTGCTGTGCTTACACTGGCTCTAAATGAGCATCCAACCTGTTCATTGAAGGTGTGAGGGCCTTTACACTGCAGTGACGATAACTGTTTTCTGATCTTCCGTATGCTCTGGTGATGAGCACCCCCAGAAGCCAGCCCCAGGGAGGGATAAACCGCACAACTCCAATTCAGAGAGAGAGAAAGTGGCAGAGTGGCTGCATGATTCCCATGTGACTAACTCTCTTTTAAAGACATAGTTCTCTTGTGTGGTAAACTGTAATACTGAACAATTCCAAACAAAAAGGTGGTGAGTCTTGATATGAAAGCTCATGAGATAAATAAATTTGTTAGTCTTTTAAAGTGCCACACGACTCCTTGTTTGTTATGGAGAATTAGTTGCCTCTGAGAGAACTGCAGTAACTGACTTGAAGCTCAATTGCTGATCAGTGGCAGGGCTCTCTCGATCTGAGTAACCAGATATGGTTGCTTTCTCTTCCACAGCCAGATTCCTGCTGCTGCCTGATTTATTGTGACATCACAGTGCAGTCCATGTGTTCATTGGAGGCTTGTTGTGTTTAGCTACCTCCACTTTTCAAAGTGATGTGCCCACTAGTGCCAACATTTTGTGGGCTATATCTACACTAGGAAAAGTTAGGTCGACTTTGTTAAGTCGAGTTAATACGGTCGACTTTAAGTCGACTTAGTCCACTTTGTTAAGTCGACCTAACCACCCTTAAGTCGACTTAACAAAGTGGACTTAAACATCCACACTGGGCTTAGGTCGACCTAAAGAAGGGTTAGGGCGACCTAAAAAGGCTTCTTATTAAGGGTGGTTCTTATTAAGTCGACTTAAGGAATTCCTTAAGTCGACTTAACAAAAGCTTAGTGTGGACACGGCTTTGTTTAAGTCGACTTAAGCCACCAGTGTAGACATAGCCATAGAGTCATAAAATCATAGAACTGGAAGGGACCATGAGAGTCCAGTCCCCTGCACTCATGGCAGGACCAAATACCATAGACCATCCCTGATAGGTGTCTGTCTAACCTACTTTTAAAAATTTCCAATGATGGAGATCCCACAATCTCTCTACACAATTTATTCCAGTGGTTAATCACCCTGACAGTTAGGAATTTTTTCTGATGTCCAACCTAAACCTCCCTTGCTTTAATTTAAGCCCATTGCTTCTTGTCCTATCATCAGCAGTTAAGGAGAATAATTTTTCTCCCTCCTCCTTGTAACAACCTTTTAGGGACTTAAAAACTTTTATCATATCCCTTCTCAGTCTCCTCTTTTTCAGACTACACAAGCAGAGTTCTTTCAATCTTCCCTCATAAGTCAAGTGTTCCAGACCTTTAATCATTCTTGTTGCTCTTCTCTGGACTTTCTACAATTTGTTCACATCTTCCTGAAATGAGGAACGCAGAACTGGACACAATATTCCAGTTGAGGCCTAATCAACACGTAGTACAGCGGAAGAATTATTTCTCGTGTCTTACTTACAATACTCCTGTTAATACGTCCCAGAATGATGTTTGGTTTTTTTGCAACAGTGTTACTCTGTTGACTCATATTTAGCTTGTGGTCCCCTATGACATCCAAATCCCTTTCTGCAGTACTCCTTTCTAAGCAGTCATTGGCCATTTTGTACCTGTGCAACTGATTGTTCTTTCCTAAGTGGCATACTTTGGAGTACATACAATAAGGCAGACAAAATCCACTGTCACCAATAATACTACAGTCAATGGGAAGCAGCTGTGGAATTGGGAGTAGGGTATAAAAGTGGTTGGAGCGGTAAGGTAGGTAATGAGTAGCTGCTAATCTGATACATCTAGATTCTGCAGCTGAAGGCATATATAGGCTTCCAATCATTTTCCTGCAAGACTGAGATTCTCCTGAATACAGAACTTGACCCACGCTCACTGTGGATGGAAGGAGGACATTTTTTTTTCATTTAATTCAATTTACACTTGCAACTATAAGGCTTTTCCATCTGGGATAATTACAGAGCATTTGCTAAATACGCAAACATAATTCTCAATTCCTTTCACTGCTTCAAGCACTCATACAGCCATTGGTTCATTTAACCAGGATTCCCTTTCCCATTATTTTTCTTTCTGTCCTGAGGTGTGTATGTTCTAGTTCACTTTCACACTATTTCCCTCCTAGCTTGACAGCTCTGTTATAATGTCACTCATTATGCTACACAATGCAAACAGTCTTACAAAAGTTGACTTGTATAAGATAAACGAGTGACTGATTTCTATGCACAAAGACAGTTGCTAGGGCATGTTTCTTTCCATTGCCTTTTGTTGCCGAATTAATACCTTTCAGTGATTCTTTTCAGACTGCAAATATGCTTGTGTTTTGGTAAATCTGTATAAAACATGTTCTCTGTGATTTATTACATTCCAGAATTCACTGTGGTGAGCGAGAAGACAGTGCTGTGTACAAGTAACATGTGTGTCAGGTCGCTTGTTATTTATTATTATTTATTCATTTGCAATTCTGGGTGTGTCTATAATGCAAAGAAAGAGCCTTGGCAACCCAGAGCCTGGGTCAACTGAGGCTCCTGGCAGGGGCTTGGGCTGCTGGGCTACAAACAGTAGTGTAGACATTACTGTTCAGGCAGCAGCCCAGGTTCTCTGAATGCTACACCAGGATCCTAGCCAGAGCAAGAGCGTCTACACTGCCATTTTAGCCCTGTAGTGAAAGCCCCAGAGTGGGAGCCTGAGTCAGCTGACCCAGCTTGGGACTTGCTACTGCGGGTCTTTGTTTTGCGGTCTAGATATTTGATGGGCCCCGGAACCCTCCTAATCTCCGGGCTCCCTTCCTGTATTGTACGGGCCCCCTTCATGCATGTGCGGGCCCCAGCCTAGCTAGGCATTTGCAATCACTTCTCAGTACCATATGCATCGGTTATCGCTCCATAAACATATTTATAATTTTATATGGCATTTATGTCTATAGCAATTATTGTCACAAACTAGCAAACACTGCATAACACAATAAGTATTGTGATCTTTATATTCCCGATATGCACATTGCACTTCATTAAATGCAATGCCGAACTTGGAACACAAAAATTTTATGTCACTTTCACCAAATTCCGGTGACAGCTCTATAGTGAAAAGTGACGGGTCAAGTGCTTCAACAGGACTACTTAGATGTTTTTCTGAGTCTGGCAACAATCTAGCATTCATACAGTCCGCTACGGCCTGGTAAAATTGACATTTAGAAATTTCAATTTGCTTGCCAGCATTCACAGACATGTTTACACATACACCTTTAAAGCAACCTGCAGCAATCGCCTCACAAGCCTCTTGGTAGAACTCTGATTGACACTCTCTGTGAGCTATAAACACCTGAACTTGTCAACTTATCAACTTACTTGCTGTGGATAATATTACATCAGATTTTTGCAACACCAAAGACAGGTCTGTAAGTTCCTCCACAGCGTCAAGCATGAGACCCAAGTTTTTAACAAAAACTGGATTCTCCAGTTTTTTTGCCATGCCAGCAAATTTTGCTTTATCTTTCCCTTCTTGTGAGAAATCAGTGGATTTTTTCAAGAAGTGGCTATGGAGGGCTGCATATGACCGCCAAACAGCTCATACAGTGTGGCAGCTAGAGGCAACCTAATGTACATCTAGTAAGCGTCCAATCCTATTAAACTGGACTTCCAGACCACTTGCTCTTTCAGCCAACTCTCTCAAGCACTTCAGTGACTGACTGTACAGAGCATACAATGAATCCACGAATGATTTCAAGTGATTAACTTCACTGCAGCATTTGATAGCATCAACCATGTCCAAGTCCAACCTGTGATTAAAACAACGCCAGCTTATCAAAAGTGGAAATCTTGTCTTTAATTTTGTGGCAAAACCAGCTTTACTGCCTAACATGGCAGAGGCTCCATCTACACCTAAACCATCCAATTATCCTTGAGAAATTCCTCCGTGAACCCATGTGCTGTCAAACACTGCAGCAAAGCTAATTCTACGACATCAGCATCATTGCTGCCTAGTTCAACCAAAACAAGAAAAAAATGTAACAAGACCAATGTTTGCATCTTGTACGACTTAGCCATTTTCCAGTAAGAGATGAGCAGTACCAAAGGACTTATTTTAACCACTGCTGTCAAGTTCCAAAGGGGTAGCCGTGTTAGTCTATCGCAGAAAAACAAACAGAGTCCTGTGGCACTTTAAAAGACTAACAGATTTATTTATTGCATGAGCTTCCGTGGGAGAAAATCCCATTTTGTCAGACGCTTTGAAGATGGGGAACTTACAGAATGGGAGGAAATTAAATGCAGGGAGGTGAATGACATAGGATCAGTTCAGGCTGTAACAGCAAATCAAAATAGATGTTAGGATTCAAACACTGGGGAACAGCACATAGAGCAGGGGTCTCAAACTCAAATCACCATGAGGGCCACCTGAGGACTAGGATAGTGATCCAAGGGCCGCATCACTGAAAACGTCTCATACAACAGGGCCACCAGTTTATTTAATTAAAATTAAATTTAAAAATAATTAATTGAAGTCAAAGTGATTGTAAATAGAATTAATTATTTGGATTCAATTAATTAAATTTGAATTAATTTTTGATTGAAATGTAATTTTTAGAAAGGTTTTTAATTAAAATTAATTTTTAAAAAGTTTTTTTAAAAAACCAGTAGGTGAACATTTCAATCTCTCTGCTCTCTCCATTGACGACTTGCTAATAGCTGTGTTGAAACAGATGAATAACAAATCACAGCTTCAAAGAGAAACTGCAGAACTTGAATTTATATGCAAATTCAACTCGGTTGCCTTCTTCGCCTGCCTGCCAGCTACCCGACTGTCCCGGGCCCCTTCCCCGCTCCTCTTACCTGCCCCCTGCCCCTTCCCTGACCGTTCTGGGCCCCTTCACCCCGCTCGCCAGCTCCCCCACTCCCCCCCACCCGCTCATTGACCCCCCCAGACCACTTCCCCTCCTGCCCGTCAGCTCCCCAACACCCCGGGCCTCCTCCCTGCTCCTGTCAGCCCCCAAGCTTGCTAGCTCCCTGACTCCCCCCCCCCCCTTCCCCACCCCCTCCACGACCCTCCCGGGCCCCTTCCCCGCCTGCCCGTCGGCTCCCTGACCTCCCTGGCCCCTTTCCTGATCCTCTCTTGGGCCCCCCCACAGGACCCAACCCTCCCTGACCCCTTGCCCGCTCCTCTCACCCCCCCAGGACCCCTTCCCGGCCCCCTGACCCTTCCCCGATCCTCTCTTGCCCCCCACCCGCTCCCTGACCCCCCTTACTTGGCTGCAGCTGCAGGGGTGACCAGGCTGCTCCCACCCTGAGTACGCTCTGTCTGAGAGTGCTCAGGGCGGGAGATTTGAAACTCCCCAGCCTGGCTGCTGCTACCAGTGTCCTATGGGCTGGATTCTGGGCGGCCCGCGGACTGCGCCTGCAGGAGGTTGAATGAGCACGGGATCCTAGTTGGTGTTTTGCCCAATTCTTTTTATTTTTTGGGCCCCAGAACACTCGTTGGCCAAATATGTGGGCCCTGGAATGGCGTTCCAGCATACTTTAACCCCTGGATATACCTACAGTAGTGCCTATGTGTGAAGCCAAGATCAGATCTCCAAGTGTATGGTGCCTAATGCAAACTGATGGTAAGAAAATCCTAGCTTCAAAGATCTTACAGTCTAAAAAAAATCAGTGGTTCTCAGCCTGCAGCCTGCTTGTAGTCCAGCCAGCACACAGCTGTAGCCCATAGGACATCCTCAGGCCCATATGGTACTTTATATAGTCTGTGGATGCAGTCCACATAGGCTACGTCTACACTTGTAAAGTTAAGTCGACTCTGTTAGTTAGTCTGTTAGAATGGGAGGAAATTAAATGCAGGGGAGTGTATGACACAGGATCGGGTTAGGCTGTAACAGCAAATCAAAGATGTTAGGATTCAAACACTGGGGAACAGCACATAGAGGAAGGTGAGGTCAAATCACCTGTTGTAAAGAGAGAAAAATCCGTAGTCCCTATTTAACCCCAAGGCAACTGAGTCGAATTTGCATATAAATTCGAGTTTGGCGGTTTCTCTCTTTCTCTTTGCTGTTTAGACTTACATAAGCGCTGGAGCCAAGAAACAAAAGCAAAGATCCTCAGGGTCAACCTGGCTTAGCCCTAAAAGCCATTCAGTGATAACAGATTACTACAACTCTGTCACCTTTTGGAACCATAGATTATAACTCATTGGTATACATTTTATTTTATTTATTTATTTTATTTTATTTTATTGGTATATATATTTTGTGGGATTTTCTCCCATGAAAGCTCATGTGATAAATAAATGTGTTATTCTTTAAAAGTGCCATAGGACTCCTTGTTTCTTTCATTGGTATATGTGTTGCCTGCTTTAACCTGTAAATAACTCATTTCTTTCTCCTAGTTTATACATCTGAAGCTAGTTTACTGTAGGATTAGCTACAATACTGCTTTTGGTGTGAGATACGAGGTACAAATTGGAGTAACTTACTAGTCTCTTGAGATTGGAAGCAACATGATATTTGGTGACCTTTGGTGTATGGTGACCAACTATCTCTTATTTCTCTTTCTATCTATCCACCATCTCTAGTCCAGCTTGCCTGGGAGACGAGATAAATTGGAATACCCAAGGGGACCGTCTGTGACTCTGTGGTAAAACTGTTATAAATGCTTCAGAGTTCACATTTATTTTTGGGTTGATGAAAGCTAATTAGAGCCAGTTTGGGGTGTCTGCCCTGAGGCTGGTACTCATAGTAGTTGTGAACCTGTTCACACTGTGTGATAGCTATATGTCAGCAACCCAGCTGATGGAAGCCAATAGCTTGAGCTAATCCTGAAGGTCACTCAGAAGTTGCAACTGCTTTGTTGAGACATGGAGAAGACGACAGTCCCTGAGACAGCTGGGCCTTTGTCCATAGGGCTTTACAGATGAGAACCCCAGGACCTTGAATGGGACCCAGGACTGGATAGACAAGCAATGTAGAGCACAAAGCACTGGTGAGAGATGTTCTTCATTATCTGTCAAGTGCAGGCCAAGTTTCTCGGCCTCCTGGTTCTCACCTGCAATTTAAGTTCTAAATGGGCAGGAGCCCAGTTGTTTCAGGGTCTGCCTCCTTCCCCATGACACCGTACAGCAGATCCAACTAGCAGGGATACTTTGGTTGGTGGAGCCCTGGGTACACATTATAACGGCTGAATCTAGAATGATCTTGATGGCGACTTGTGGCTGTAGAACTTTCTGGTACTAGACACTGGGCTGAGCTTATCTCCTTTGAATCTGTGGTTGAAAAGCACTCTACAAGAGCTAGGTATTATTCTATTATGTTAAACCAGACTGTGCCAAGCACCTAAATGTGCTGCCAGAAACCATCTTCCATTGGCCAGGCATGACCTAGATAACCCAACAAGTCTTTTCTGCCTCTAACTGCTACTATTATTTGGAAAACCCCTAGTGAGCCTTTCTGGTACCTGCAACTTTAGAGTCTTTTAAAAAATGCAGCAGGTGCAATAAGAAATGTACACACTGGATGTGAATGATTTTCCTTTAAGAATGTGCAAGCCATTGAAGGTAATTCATAAAAACCAATAAGTCAGTTTGAATAATTAAGAATTATCAGCACAGAAAAACCCTGCCACTTACTTGGGACAAGCCATCATTCATTCATCTGTACTAATCTAATGTAAACAGATTTGACATCAGGTCTAACTGTACACTGCATTTTAGCAAATGTTTTATTAATGGTAAATAATTAAGTAATCAGTTGTTGCTCCTTCATTCCTTTGACCAAAATCATGATACTGACCTGAATGTCTCAAAGCCATACGAGCCCTGGATTTGAAGACTGAAATAAAGCTGTTTCAAAAGCCCAACCAAACCTGCTAGTTTCAAATACAGCTTTATTTCTTATGTATTTTGTATATCTACCGTAAGCCTTTCCATCTTACCCTTTCAAAGTTTACCAACCCCTGTTTCAAAATGGAAGTCTTTTTAAGAAGCCTAGGTCTTCCTCTGAGATTGCCCTGCATAAGCAAGCAGAAGCAGATGAATGCAGATGAGTTTTAAAGTAATTACTACAACATGGCCAAAGTGAAAAAGTTAATGGAGTGTCCAGTGGGAAATACGCAGATCTCCACATATAGATAAAAATGAATATTTGGGAATACAGTCTCTAATCCTGTATCATTCCTGATTATTGTTGTATATATTAGGAGCTAACTTGAAAGTATTTTTCTTAGAGCAGATTATTAGATGTCCATGTTAAGCATTTTAGGAGTCAACTACCCTGGTTGATGTAGAAGAGGGATCCAGAGCCTTCTCTGCTCCAGATTCAGCTGTGATATAAGAAATATGACTCCACTAAATTTACTGGAACTACATCTGCTTACACCAAAAGTGAAATGAGCTCTGTATGTCCGTGAGCCAGCAGGTACTATAATGTATCTATTCCCACTCCCAGCTGTCCTAGTCAAAAAAAGCAACACCTACACAGAAGGCTTTTTGTTTTTTGTTTTTAAGTTGGGCTCCCAATCCATGAGGCCCCAGTCACAAAAAAAGAGGTTTGGGGGATGAGCTGTTTAGCTACATTTGGAATATTAACAGCCTGAATTTTAGTACTCACACCCCATAACAAATTCCAGACCAATCCAAATATTAGTCTTCACCTCCATCCTTCCACCAGTTTCTCACATATCTGACATTCTGCTTTGTAGAATCATCTTTTCCAGATTGCTGAGTGTGACATGACTGAAATACTTCAACTTGCTTTGCTAGATCTATCTGAGATCTGTCAGATACACCCTGAACTACCAAAACACACATTTGTTATTCTTCTGTTCACTCTCCTGACCTGTGGAACGGACTGCCAGCACCACATCCTGCTCTCTCACTGTCCAGCCTTGAAAATCACAATAAGCTAGGAGTTGAAACAAAGCCTAAACTTTTAATATTGCAAATTCCTCATCATTTTCATCAATATAATCTATGGGATTGGTTTACTGGTAATGGGATTAAACCACTGACAGTTTCCTAACAGTTTACACAATTGCAGGGTGAAGCACCCTGATGCATGGTATGACGTAAGTAGTAAGTGTGTGTTTATAGATATATATATTCACATGCTTATATAAACACTACACTACATACTGTACAGAAATAAATAATCGGGCAAAACGTAAGAAAAAATTTACTAGCTGTGTTTACTACACAGTCACAAAAACACTTGTGAAATAACAAACTTCAAATTATTTCAAAAATAAAAATTCACACGCGCCAAACAACTGTTTCCCATTGAGGACTAGCTTCGTGTGAAATCTGAAGTTTTAAAATGTTGCTGTTTTTCAAAGATGTGTGTGTGCACAATTCAAATATGTATTTTAAGACATGAGTATAATTTCCCAGTATATCTACGTCTGACAAGAACTGTTCTATAAAACTTCACCTTTGAGTCTAAGCATGGTAAGTTTTATCTTAAGAAGAAACTTTCTGGAAATATGGATTTAGGTCCCTAACACCAGGTACCCCCTTTTGAGCATTCTGGCTGTGACAAGTGGTTTTTATGTCAAATTCTGTAATACTATTGGAAAACTAAAGCCTCTACATTTCCTTTTTTTGTAATTGCTTTAACTTTGCAGATGGTGACACATCGGTAGCCAAAGTTATGTTAAAATCCCTCTGTTTCAAACTTTAATGACTGAATTTTGGCTTCTAATTTGGCACAATCACTCTTCAGAGCACATCTATTTTCTGTCTACATTTTTAAATAAAATGCTCTCTCTCCATGAATTTATTTTCCTGATATTTCCATGGGCTCTTGGCAAGGGTGCTTCTAACCCATCTTTTCACCCCCTCGTCCTAGGACCAGCCAGATGCTGAAACAAGATCTGATGCAAACCTTGCGGCTGCCGTATGCTGGCTGGAATGGACTAATGCAGAAGGTGCGATGCTGTAGGGCTATGCTAGGCAGTTACAGGTCACAGTGGGCCCTAAGATGCAGCACATATGTACAATCTGATTGAATTAACTTTGCAGTAGGAACTGTATATTTGAATTTCCTGACATTTCTATATGTAAAATCTCAAGGTAATGTCCCATCACTTGGGGGAGGTGTTGCTTCTGATTGATTTCTTCCCCTATTGCTCACAGTGACCTGTGCACTGTTATGTCTACAGAACCTATCACTATATAGAGAGGGTGTATGGCTATACCTTCTGGGACAACTCTCAGTTGTGCTCTGGGGCACACTCCCACACGATTGTATCAGAAGGAACCAATACCATAGGACCACTCCTCTCGAAGAATTTCACTCTAGGAACAGCGTGAACATCAGGGTATTGCTACTTGAAACAGACTTGCCAAGCTGTTGAATGCTTTTAGATTTGTGGAGCTTCAGATGTCACAAGACTAGCTCTGTTGGGGAAACACACTGTCCTTTTCATGTTCCAGGCTATAACTGAACTCAAATGAGAACGTTCTAGTCTTTCCCCAAGGAGCTGGCTGGACGCAAGATTTCCTTACCTAAAGCATTTGGTTAACCTGCCTTTCCCCACTCTCTTTATGCCAGAATGCCTAATCATTTTTGAGACAGTTGTATTGTCGATAGTGAGCAGTGAACATCCTCAGCAAGGGCTCAATCCAAGTAACTAGAAAGCTTTCCTTTGACTTCCATGAGCTTTTGATCAGACCTCTAGTGATTGATGCACCGTTTTAAGATTAAAACTGGTGACAACATAGTCAGCATCTTATTAACTTTAACCTTCAGTTAACATTCAACGAATCTCGTTAGACTTGCAGGTCCATGTATCACCTTTGTGGCATGTGCACATGTTCCACTCCACTCTAGGCAAGGCAGATACATTTTTTTTTTAAATGTGCACACTGAATCCACAGAAATCTGCAAAGGATCCCAAAGCCTTTCACAGACTACACACATGCAGCTACTTCTGGGATGGAGGATGGCAGCTAGGTGGCACATTGTCTGCTGTAGAATAATGTGAAATACCTGCCTCTCACAAGTACTATCAGATCTTTAAAGTCTATACAGGGACTGCATCTCTAGAGAGCCATCTATCTCAGTGTTTTAAACTGCCCCCCCCATCACTGTCGTAGGTGAGTGCTTTCCATGTAATAGAAAAGCAAAATCCCTAGCTGACTTCATGGAATCCCTGTCTAATCTTTCTTCTGAGGGTCTAAACTCTGCTTGGGGTAGGTTTTATTTGGTTGGTTGGTTAGATCATATTAATTTCCTCTTTTTTTTAATAAGGATTTAGGTAGAAGCAGGGGTAACTGACATTAGTTTTTAAGGTCTCATCTGAAAGAGATGCATACAATATACTGCAGACAGATAATCTTTTTTGGGAAGATGAGGATCTGAATTGACCCTGTCAGATTTTAGACTATGGCACCGGAAAGTTAAAGCAAGTCAAACCTGATGCTTACACCATGAAGCCATCCCACATTAAGGCATTGCTGTGGTTCAATTTGTTTTAATTTTGGGAAGTACCATTTGAGTAGGGCTATATACATAAATAAATTATATAGGGAGTTGAAGCTAGACAAATTCAGATTGGAAACCAGGTGTAAATTCTTTATTGTGAGGGTAGATGATCACTGATGGAACAGCTTACCAAGGGTTGTGATAGATCTGCCATCACTGACAATTTTAAAATCAAGATTGGATTTTTTCTAAAAGATAGGATCTGGGAATTATTTTGGGGAAGTTCTGTGGCCTGTGTTATACAGGAGATCAGACAAGATCACAGGGGTCCCTTTTGGTCTTACAGTCTACAAATACTATGTGAAAAACAAAAACTAAAAGGAACTCAGTTATATTTCTTGTCTATCAATGTAAAGCGTACACAAGTCGTACGTACCATATGGAAGACTCCTGATGCCTTGACAGGTCTAAATCCAGCAATGGGTACACAGTGATCAGCATGGCCATTACAAAAACAGCTTCCCTTGACAATGAAATCGTAGATTGCATAGCGTACAAACTGCTGAGGCTTTGCATTCAGGTCATTGCCCTGACAAGGACAGTCCTGTCGCGTAAGCAGCTGCACTCGAAGATTGGTGATCTTCAGCTGTGCCTGAGCGTCAGCGCTGTACGGATCCTCAGCCGAATAAGGTGGTGACAGAGCTCGGTATATAACCTGCACAAAGGAATGCAGAGAAAAATAAATAAAGAGGAAAAGGGATGTGAGCTGGAGTCTTTTAAAAGGCTTGCAGCCTGCTGTCTGCAAACTCTGCCCTCTCTGAACAGTTTGCCTCTGGTTTGATTTACAGGGCTGTCTGTGACATCTGGAATTGATAGGCCAGTAAAATGTGATGAGGTGTTTGGAGCTGCATCACACCTGGGGAAAGGTTGCCCTCTCTTATATAAGGGAACAGCTGTCCCCCACAGTGCATGAAGGAAAGTAATGAGTTGAGTAATCAGATCCCTTTGTGCTGTGTCCTATCTGCACGGTAGCAGGGCAGAAAAATATGTTTTATCCAGAGGAAAGGCATTTTTATTCTTTTAAAAAAGTCAAAGCCTGATACTTGAAACACCTCTGGTATGTCTACACTGCAATTAAAAATCCACAGCTGGCCTGTGCCAGCTGACTGAGGCCAAGGGGCTATTTAACTGTGGTGTAGACATTCAGGCTTGGGCAGGAGCCAAGGCTTTAGAAACCCTCAAGGGGGAAGGGTCCCTGACCTTGGACTCTAGCCTGAGTCCAAACATCAATGCAGCAGTTAAACAGCTCCTTAAGCCTAAACCTGAATCAGCTAACAGGGGCCAGCTGTGGGTGTTTAACTGCAGTGTAGGCAAACCTTAGGGTTAAATCCTGGCCCCGCTGAAATCAATAGGAATTCTTCTATTGGCTTCCATTGGGTCAGAATGTCATCCTTACTACTGGGCATAGTTCTGTCCATGCATAATACTGAAATCAATGGGTTACTACTTGTAATAGTAAGCACGAATTGAAGGAGTGAGTAGTGACAAGAACGGACCCTAAGCCTGTAAAAGTTTTTGTCCATTTGCTTATTAATCCCCACTCCTAAATCTGGGTGAATATTTGGCAAATAAAGCACGGGTTTCCAAATATTTGGCTCATATCAGAGCAATGCTGCTTCCTATTGTGAGAGCGATTAGCAAGCAGAAGACTGAGATAGGAAAGAAAGAAAAATTGAGGGCCTTTTAGGTTTAAACAAATACCATTTGGTCTTTATTTTGCCTTCAATAGCCTGAACTGGCAAAAATTGGTTTAATTGAAAATGGAGAGCACTAGAGAAAAATAACTAATTTTCTTTAAGAGGCTTATTTGGAACTTGTTAATGTACTTGTATATGCAGTGTGATACCAGAAACAGCAACCATCAATCAATACACTAAATGCATTGCACTATTGTCACACTTTATATTAAAGGTACATGTATAAATAGCTGATAAAAGGTTAATGAATAATATTTTTTAAATAATTGAATGAATGATTTATCAATTGTTTTCAAATGGTATAGAGTCCAATTGGTTAATAAGTTGCTGATAAATGTCTAAAACTTTTCGCTGACATGCTTATAACCATCTATAAAACATACTACCTCTATACATAATGCGCTTATAAGATATTAGTAATTTATGAACCATTCATAAATATAAACATGTGCCCTCAGTATAAAGTGACAAGTAACACTGTCATAAATGCAGTGCTGAATGTATGTTCAGCACTCTACAAGATGACCCAGCTAGACAAAACCCTGGCTGGGATGATTTAGTGGGAGTGGTCCTGCTTTTAGCAGGGGGTTGAACTAGAGGACCTCATGAGGTCCCTTCCAGCCCTAAGATTCTATGACCCAGGGACCCTACAATCATAGGCTATGTCTACACTTGGAAATTTAAATCGACTTTAGCTAAGTCGACTTAACTAAGTCGACTTAGTGAGTCTACACTTAATTTTTAAGTCGACTTTGGAGGGAACTTACAAAGTCGACCTAGAGCATCCACACTGGATGCCTACGTCGACTTCTAGGGGCTAGAGGGACCTAGGGCAGGTCCACGGGGGCAGTGGGGGCACCCCTTGCCCACTGCCAGGGGGCTCAGCCTTTTCCCCATTGTACATAGGTACAATGGGGCAAAGGGGGACAGGGACCCTGGCAGGGCATAGGGGTAGGGTGGGCAGGGCTCTGCCCTGCCCTGTGGGGGGGCATGCCAAGCTCTCCCTGTGCCCCCCCCGGCAGGGAGGGCATTGGTGCAGTCCTGGCGTAGCCCTAAGTTGACTTAGGGCTACCCCACGTCTACACTGGCTTAAGTCGACTCTAGGGAGTCGACTAAGCCTTAAGTAGAATTAAAACAAGGTTTAATAAAGTCGACTTAATTTTCATTAAGTCGACTTTATTTTCCTTAAGTCGACTTAAGCAAGCTTAAGTCGACTTTATTTACAAGTGTAGATGCACCCATAGGTCCTACCCCTGCTATTGATATAGAATCTATGTATGTGGATTGCTTAGCCAGGGCTGGATCAATGGAGTTCCCTGAGAGTGTAGCAATCAGCTCCCAATGCCACCAGTTGCAGGCCTAACATAAGTCACAGACCGGGAACGCCAGGGAAGGGACAAGTTTGTTCCTTAAAATTATTAATTTTTAATGTACAGTTTGATCTTTTTTATTCTCTGAAGGTATCAGGAAAGGAGGTCTTATAATTAAACCACAGAGCTGGGCATCAAGAAAGTTTAATTCAATTCCTAGCCATGCCACAAACTTCCTGAGTGACTTTGGGGAGGTAAGCGCAGCTCTCTAACCCTCAGCTTACCCACACGTAAAATGGGCTTCATAAAATATACTCAGCCTACCTCACTGATGGTGTTGAAATGCATGGAAGTTTAAAAAGCAATTTGAGCTTTCTGTCTGGAGTGTGCTGTAAACATGAAAGTCTGATTATTATCCAGCAGTGGGGAACTCAGGGGAAGAAAGCTGTGGAGAATGCAGAATACAAGGTGCAGGAGGGGAGCAATCTAGCTGATGCTCTTTAGGTGGGCCAGTTGCTAACTTGTTCTCCTTCTGGTCTGTCGCACTTTGCCTCTTAAAGTTGCTCCCATCTCTTCTCCTTGGGCTCCTGGAGGGATAATTGGGGAAGCAACTAACACAGCCTACATAGATGATCCATAGCCATCTTTAAAAAAACCCTTGCTGTCATTGAAGGGCATCGATCCGATTCAGCTAATCAGGGTTTCGTTATAAATTTAACAGAACGACGGTATGCTGGAAATAATAATAATGGCTCCGGGTGCTGGCTTTGCTCATTCCCTGAGCTCTGCTTGGACTCTCCTCCTGGCCATGAGCTGGCACTTTTCCCGAACTGCCAAGTTCCAGCCAGAGGAAGCCTTGTCGGGGGAGGGGAGGAGATTTAGAGCTCATTACAATTCTGAGCTGAATGGCGACAGTGTGCTTTGTGCGCCTTGTCAGCCTGCCAAACGTGGCAACGATCAGTGTGCTCGTGACACAGCAGCCTTTGGCCATCCCAGCGCCTGACGGTATCCATTAGAAAGCACATAATACCACAGCAACGGGCTTTGAGAGGCACTGTGAACGGTGCTGCTGTTTAGATGCCCAGAGCACTTTTGGGCCAAGTTGCTCCCATTGTCCAATTGGTAGCTTGAAAGATAGGTAAAGGGATTTAGGTACTTGACTAACAGACCATAGGAAAGAGACTGGCCTAGGGTGGGTGAGGCAGTGGGAGGACAGGCTGGTGAGTTGTCACCATGAGTAAAAATGTTAAGCCTTGGATGAGGGATATAAATAATTAGTTATGCACTTCAAAAGGCCTTTGTCTCTCTTTCAGCAACACACCACATCTCTTATACTCCTTCAGAAGAAAAAAAAATAAATCAGGCAGGTACAAACACAAACCCCAACAAATCCCAATGTCAGGACCTGCCCACATCCCCAGGGTTTATTATTTACCCACATTTAAAGCCGTATCATTCCAAGCACAATAGCTTTTTAGGGGCTTCATGAACACGAGGTGCCTTCAGACATGGAAAGAAAATTGGCTGGAAAACATCCAGAGTTTTTTAGTTGTTCATTTCTTTTTAGCTGAGGAGATGGAAAATATAGGCTGAGAATCTTTTGTAAAAAATAGCACTTTACATTTCTCATGATTAAAGATCAACACAAATAGTTTCTGAAAGTCCTTTCTGATTCAGATCAGAGTAGTGAGGGAAATATGAAACAAGAAATAATTCATTCTAAACACAGCTATAGGCTTTGTTCTTTATTCCCATCATTTTCAATTATTCTTGCCTGTCAACCCCATTTGAAATCAAGCATGTGATCAATATTTACAACTGTAACACCAACAATTAAACAGAAAAAAACCTCTCATTATTAGGTGAAATCTTGGCTCCATTGAAGTCAGTAGGAGTTTTATCATTGATTTCAACTGAACCAGTGTTTCATCCTAGTTCCTAAAAAGTTACAATCATTTCTTTTTGTGGCTGCTTGAATACAGTGATGCTAAACATGATCTATCTGTAATTCCCAGTAGACTTTATGAATCAGATTCACCAATGTATTCTGACTGCTTTGTGCTGCTTCAGTGATGCAAAACAGCCATAAACTCAGCTTAACTGGCCAGTTATATCAGGTTTATTACTGCTTTTCATCACTGGAGCAGTGCAGAGCAGCTGGAGCATACTACTGAATCTGGCCTTAAATCATTAACTTAATAAACATCCCCCACTGCTAGGTTAATTGTAATGAAATGCAAGTTTTCTCCAATACAAAATAAAACCCAAATTGCCATATAAACATTAAGCCTCTTCTCTGTCCTAGTCAATCGAGCTGGAACCTCCAGATGCAGTATATTAAGAACAAGAATGCACTTCCTGGCTGGATTTTTCTATTCAACTGTCAAGTTCCTTGACTTATTCCATCACCTCTAAGCAATAACTCTAGCGTATCACTTGGTTCACTCCATTCTGTCTCATTAATAACTAAGTGTTAAAGTTGCTGGGCTAACTGCTCCTTTGTCTCCTTCCTTCTCTCTCTGAGTGCACCCTTCCCCCCCCTCCCCCCGTCTTCGATCTCAGACATTTACCTCTTTGGGGGTGGAATCATGTAATTCTCAAAATGGGCCATGATCATCAGTCCTCTGTGGACTGTTTCCCCTGCAGGTCTGGCTGGGTTCTGGCACTTTGTGGTTCTTCCCTTCAGGAGTCTTTGCCCAAAGGTGAGTATAGTGACTCATTAGTCTTCTTAAACTCAAGTCTGATTTAATTGCAGCAATACGAACAAAGCATTTTTAAACAATAGTCTACATGCAGGTCTATCTTACTGCAGGGTTACCATCCCTTGTAATAGCCTAGGCAGACCTAACTTCTTCAGATTCCCCAGCAAGTGCCCAGATAGACGGACTTACAGCTCATCAACAAGAGACTCTTTTCTAGAGAGGGAGTCCCTTTAAAACCAGCTAGGGATACTTTGTTCTTGTGAGTTTCCTGGCTTTTACCCTTTTTGTCCAAACTAGTTTGGTAGGCTCCACCAGAGGTCAAGACGGACCTCTCAGAGCCAAATGCTCTGCCATTATCTTGTAACAGCCATCAAGTGTTTACTATGGGTGGTGTACTTTGAACCATTGTTTCCTCTCGCTGCTTGTTTCCCCCAAAATACCTGCTGATTTAACCCAATATAGTAAATAACTTGATCACCAGTTCAACATATAGTATTAATAAATTATAACAGAAAAGCTCCATCATGCTATTCTTAGCTGATTTACTCAGGCTCATTTTAGTGTTTAACTGAGGAGACACCCTGGTTTCCAGACATGGGAGACGAACAACAAATTTCCCCACAGCTCCTATGCAAGTCTCTATTTGCAGGAGTTGTAAAATTAATTACTTTCCATCTCAAAAAATACTGGAACGAGTCCTACCCAAGAGCCTTCATGCAAGAATGGCTATTGTGTGTGATTAAAAGAGAAATCATGTAACAGTCTAAAGGGGCACAACCACAGGAGGCCATTGTGTCTGAGGACTGTCCCACTGATTTCAGTGGAACTTACTCATGGGGAGAGGTATTGTGAATATAGGTGGCAGAATCTGATTCCTGGTATTCAAAACCCTGTCATAGAATCATCAAATCTTAGGGTTGGAAGGGACCTCATGAGGTCATCTAGTCCAACTCTCTGCTAAATCCAGTACCACTCCCACTAAATCATCCCAGCCAGGGTTTTGTCTAACCGGGCTTAAATGTTTCCAAAGATGGAGATTCCACCATCTCCCTAGGTAACCCATTCCAATGCTTCACCACCCTCCTAGGCTGTGTCTACACTGGCAAATTAAGTCGACTTAAGCTTGGCTTAAGTCGATTTAATTTGCCCTGCGTCTACACTACACTTTGCTTAAGTCGATTTGCAGCTTGCTTAAGTCGACTTAAGGAAAATAAAGTCGACTTAATGAAAATTAAGTCGACTTTATTAAACCTGCTTTTTACTTGACCTAAGGCTTAATTTGACTTTCTAAAGTCGAATTAAGCCAGTGTAGACATGGGGTGGGCTACCCCAGGACTACACCACTGCCCTCCCTGCCGGGGGGGGGGGGAAGAGGGGGAGCCTGGCATGCCCCCCAAAGGGCAGAACCCTGTGTGTGATGCTGTCTGGATTTAGAGAAGCATTTATGATATTATTTTCAATGGATATCTCATAAATGCTCTATAATCCATAGAAACTATGTCATGTTTGGTATCAATAGAAAGGTAGTAATTTGCTGGGAATGATTATATAGTTTATGTCTAGGAATTCTATTT
>ML685814.1:3773097-3789306 GCA_007922175.1 Pelusios castaneus
AAATAGAATTCCTAGACATAAACTATATAATCATTCCCAGCAAATTATTACCTTTCTATTGATACCAAACATGACATAGTTCCTATGGATTATAGAGCATTTATGAGATATCCATTGAAAATAATATCATAAAGGCTTCCCTAAATCCAGACAGCATCACACACAGGGTTCTGCTCTGCCAGGGTCTCTGTCCCCCTTTGTCCCATTGCACACAAGGGTGCCCCCACCACCACCGTGGACCTGCCCAAGGTCCCCCTAGCCCCACAAAGTCGACCTAGAGCATCCAGTGTGGACGCTCTAGGTCGACTTTGTAAATTCCCCTTTAAGTCGACTTTAATTTTAAGTGTAGACACACTAAGTCGACTTAACTAAGTCGACTTAAAGTCAACTTAAAAGTGCAAGTGTAGACATAGCCCTAGTGCGAAAGTTTTTTCTAATATCCAACCTAGACCTCCACAGCTGCAACTTGAAACCACTGCTCCTTGTTCTGTCTTCTGTTACTACTGAGTACAGCCTAGCTCCCTCCCCTTTGGAGGTGGTAGTTGAAGGTTGCTATCAAATCTCCCCTCAGTCTTCTCTTCTGTAGATTAAATAAGCCTAGTTCCTTCAGTCTCTCCTCGTAAATCATGTGCTCCAGCCCCCTAATCATTTTTGTTGCCCTCTGCTGGACTCTTTTTAATTTGTCAACATCCTTTCTGTAGTGGGGAGCCCAAAACTGGACACAGAATGATGTGGCCCTATAGTGCCGAATAGAAGGGAATAATCACATCCCTCAATCTGCTGGCAAAACTCCTACTTATGCAGCCCAACATGCCATTGGCCTTTTTGGCAACAAGAGCACACTGTTGGCTCATATCCAGCTTCCCGTCCACCATAATCCCCAGGTCCTTTTCTACAGTGTTGCTATGTAGCCAATCAGTCCCCAGCCTGCAGCAGTCCATGGGATTTTTCCGTCCTAAGTGCAGGACTTTGCACTTGTCCTTGTTTAACCTCATGAGATTTCTTTTGGCCTAATGCTCCAATTTGTCTAGGTCTCCCTGAATCCTGCCCCTGTCCTCCAGCATGTCTACCATTCCCTCCAGCTTGGTGTCAAATGCTTATTCAGTGAGGACCTCAAGACAAGACTCTATAATTTAAAACAATTATAAAAATATCAAACCGACCCCACGCTATGCCCATCACTGCATTTCCCAATGCATCTCATCTTTTGTGTATATGTCTTTCAGGGTGTGATTCTCTCAGTACTAAATACGGTATCGTTATTGTGAAAAAAATGGGACTATTCATGATTGTAGGACTATCCCTCATAGACAGTATCTGCAGGATTGGATCCTTACGTTGTTAGTTGTTCAGAACAGGGACTTTATGTCTGTGTTTCATACAGCACCTAACATAAATAAATAATAAATAGACTCACCAAAAGATAACCTGCAATAAAGACACTTTTATTCACAGTGTTGTCAAAGTTCACAATTGTAACACAAGTCTTGTGACATTAGGTATTTTCTTTCAAGCTTCAGCTCCCAGAGTTGTGACAATTTCAGCTTTCATTTTTTAAGTTCCCAGCCCTCATGTTTGCAGACAAAATATGACCTGAGTGTCCCCGCTAAAGGCTTAAAAACCGGAAGGCCCATAACCTTACTCTTTTTTTTTTCCAAATCGATTTTTAAATCATTCTTATGATTTTTGGTTCCTGATCCATGATTTTTAAACAGCTGGAGTTAGTAATACTGCATTCACCAGGTCGGTAGATCTGTCTACCTGGGCCCCAAAACAAGAACTGTGACAATTAAACCTAGTTCAGTGTGCGACCCTCAGCCATAAATCCAGGAGGCATGGATTCATCAGGATCATCATAAGCAAAGGCATAGACAGTCTTTTCTGCCTGCATAGCAGTCCTACTGTGGAGCCTGATTTTGAACTCACTCCACTGTAAATCTGGAGCATTTCCATCAATGATTTCTGTGCAGCTGTCAACTCAACATCTGTGTTTTCTTTGTATAAGAGATACATTCCTCTCAGATCACCTGAAATTCTTCTGTTGAATCATTAGTCTTACAAATGAGATATAAAGCAATGTTGATACAGCAATCTTTTAAAATTGAGACAAGAGATATTCTGTCTTTTTGGGAGCAACCTCTATGTGCAGACACAGCCTGTTTTTAAAAAGACTTCATGGTACAGTTGAGCAGAAAATGTTTTTGGGGATATTTTCATGAAAATATATCCAAGTTTTCAGCAAAAAAACTGAAATTCAACATATTTCATCCACAACCTGAAATATTTCATTTTGGAAATGCTGCTGTGGCTGCCTTATGGGGGTTGTAGCTCTGGTGCCTCAGACCAGGGCCCCCACATGAGGGATGGGGGGGAAGAGTACACTTTACCAGGGCCTGAAGACCCTGGGTGGCTCAGCCTAGGTTGTAACCCTTATTACCAGTAAGCTCATATTACAAGTTTGTACTGAGCCTGAAAAAAATATGCTTGATAGGCCAGGATCATGGGGCAGATCACATCTCCCATGATGCACTCTTCCAGTGAGGGGAGACTGTAGATCATAGTAGGTTAATGGGGGTACTTGGTCCTGCCATGAGTACAGGGAACTGGACTTGATGACCTGTCCTGGTCCCTTCCAGTTTCTATAGGTGCGTCTACACTTACAAATTAACTCGACTTAAGTAGGTTTAAGTCGACTTAATTTACTCTGCATCTACACTGGGCTTTCCTTAATTCAACTTAAGCTCCTCCTTAAGTCCAATTAAGGAAAAGTTAGTTCGAGTTAATAACACCTTGTTTTAATTCAAACTAGCACTTAAGTCGACTTTATTAAGTTGACTTAAACCAGTGGAGATGCAGAGAAGTGCCTAGTTGAACCTTTTTAACTCGACTTAGAACGTTAAGTCGACTTAATAAGGCCAAAAAGGGGCCACGTCTACACTTGAAAAGTTAAGTCAACTTTTGTTAAGTCGACTTAATAAGGTCCACTTTAAGTCGACTTAAAGTCGACTTAATTTTTCAAGTATAGACATAGCCTATGATTCTATGATTCTAAGTCCAGCTGGGGACCCCACCCCCTAGAGGAAATTGGGAGCACCAGGAGCAAGAACTACAACTCCCATAATACACTGTGGCAGCATCTTGGAATCCAAATATTTTGATTTTCAGCCGAACGGTTTGGTTTTCAGACACTTCTTTTTTTTTTTTTTAAACAAAAAATTAAACATTAAACATTTTCCATTCTTTTGTGAAGAACTTAGTTCAGTTGGAAACCCAATTTTTCACTGGAAAAAAGTTTTGATGGTAAGTCTTCAACAAGCTCTACTTTGTAGTCCCATGTCACTGAAAAAAAAAAAGGTGGCAAATATCATATAGTTGTAGGTTCATGGTCCCTTTAAGAAAAAACCCTACTGTGCATCCTATCTGTCTCCTATGCAACAAAGCAGCCCTTTCCCTCACACTTTTGAATGGGTGACACTTGAGCAAATGATTTCTTTTCTCATGGACAGGAAGCCTTATCTACTTGTAGTTCCACAGATGTGACAGCACAGCCCAATATGTAAAAAAACAATGTCTGAGAATATGCTGCACTCAAGTAACCAGCCTGTACCATAATAACCTCAGTCTATAAGTACATAACATCTCCTTGCAAATACCCAAGTATGTTTACGCTTGTGAAGGAATAAAAGGGCAGCTTTTTATATATCTACAGTAGGAAGAAAAATGACACTGAGAACACAACAAACAAGCTCTGAAGTCAAAGTTGCTGGAGGAACTCAAAACCAGCAGAAGATTTATAGCTAGCAAATTTTTCCAGATAAATCATAGGTGTATTAATGTCACCAAAGCGTCCATTAACCTGACTGACCTTCTTCGGCCTGATTTTTTCCTGGCAGGATACAGGAAACAGCCATGGAAATCAACATGAGAAATACATCCTGCAGTGGGAAAATGTTTTTGGAGGCACTCATCTTATCCTATCTCAAGATTCATCAGATTAAGAGTTCTGTAAGATCCCGGGGGACGCTTCTTCTTCACAACTCATCCTGCCCATGATACTCAGCAAAGAGAAACTGCACACCCACATCCGTCGATTTCACATAGCGAGGAGGAGCACGCTGCAGCATCCAAAAGGATGAAGGCCACTGCCAGCACTGTAATCTCACCTACACTTCAGAGTATTCAAAGATCATGCTGAAAAGTTCAATATAAACCACTTTGTTCTACTGAGATCTTCCCAATCAGATCCTTGGCCTTTGGTACGGCTGAATGCTGATCCCATTTGGTTTTCATTCATGTTTTTATTGCATTTTATGGATCTTCTATGAACACATGAAAAAGCTGCAATAGGGAAAAGTCTATAAGATTTGCTATTTTCTCAGAAGAGAGATGAGGCTACGCCTACGCTATGATGGCATAGCCCTCCAGTCTCAATGCAGCATATGCAAACAAGAGTTTTTCTGCCAGTGTACAAATACTTCCCGAACCTTACCAGATGACACTAGCTATGCAGTCAGAAGCACTTTTTTGTTATCACACTTGTGTTTACACATAAGTTCTGTCAGCATAGCTAAATCACTAGAGGATGGAATTTTTTCACACCCCTGCCAGATTTTGCTATGTCAGTGTGAGTTTTAAGTGCATAGATAAATAAGAAGGAATAAAATGTCCAGTAAATTGTTTAACAAAAATTGTAAAGTGTACATTACAGAAGTTTCTTGTTTCTGTTGGTGTCCTGGCGTTACGAGTTGATATACCTAGCCTGCCTATGTTTTGGGGCAGCATTTAATCGCGGTGTTATTGTGACATCTCTAGTTTAGTTAATGTCTGGTAACACATGTAAAAGAATCATAGGTTGAGCGGAAGATTTTCAAGGCAAAGGGCATTAGACACCCAACTCCCACTGACTTTCAACAGGTACTCGTCACCTAACTCCCTTCTGGGCCTTGAAAAATCTCCCCTTAAATTCCTGAGCCTATACTTAGCTCTGGTAACTAAGACAGCCATGTGCTAAGGAATTCTGCAGGGGAAGGAGGAATCCTTACCCCTAGGCCACAGGATCTACAGATGTGTGACAGCACTGGCCTGTGTCTGTGCATTGCCATCAGCTTGAGTTTATGAGTGCACAAAACTGCAAGGGAAAAGTTAAGTCTGACCCTGTTTGCAGTTCCATTCAAATACTTTGCACTGTAGTGCAAGGGTGTGCAAACGACAGCATGTCCCTCAGTGGCCCTCCACTCCCTTCTTAGTGGTACTGGCATAGCTCAGTTGCAATCCAAGTTCCCTACACTGTGCAGGCCTTCCCCTATGTAAGATAATTATTTCAAGACTTTTTTGTAGTTTAGATCACTCAATAAAAATATAGGCTGACAGTGTGGCTTTGTCAACACTAGGATTTTTTGCCACACATTTCCTGCTGCTGCTTCTGCCAATGGCTACTCTAGCGAGAGAATACACATGGCATCAGCCGCCGCAACCAAGCTGTGGGTGTTCAACACTTTAGAAAATCAGGTTTCCCAGTGCTCTGCATCCTACAGACTACCTCAGTGGTTCCCAACCTTTTTGGGCTCGCGGGCCACAGGTATCGTTACAACCTTGAAGGGCCACTAGTATCTGCCAGAAGCACCTGCGCAGCCAGATGGAAGGAGTTCAGCAAAGAAGTTGCCTCCCTGCTGATCTCTTGTCCCCCTGGCTGCAGTAGAGAAACCGCATGCATCCTGTAGCCCCAGGCACTCCATGTGGGTCCCTAGGAGGGGAGCTGCAGGCCACTCTGAAAGCCTCCCGTGGGCCACAGGTTGGGAACCACTGGACAATCTACTCTGCTGCTGCAGCCCCATAGATACCAGCCTTCAACCTCCCACCTCTCCAGAGATCCTCATAAAAAACACATGCCAAAGGGGTAGCCGTGTTAGTCTAGGTCAGCCAAACAAACAAGGAGTCCCGTGGCACTTTTCAAGACTAACAGATTTATTTATCGCATGAGCTTTCGTGGAAGAAAATCCCACTTCGTCAGACACTTTGAAGATGGGAAACTTAAAGAATGGGAGGAAATTAAATGCAGGGGAGTGTACGACACAGGATCACGTTAGGCTGTAACAGTAAATCAAAATAGATGTTGAGATTCAAACACTGGGGAACAGCGATGCGATAATAAATTTGTTAGTCTTTAGAAGTGCCACAGGACTCCTTGTTTGTTTTTTTTAAAAAGAAAACATGTTTCCCCAATCAAAAAGCTCACAGCAGCAACTGCTTTTAACCTTCATTTTTCTTATTTGGAAAAGCTTAAACAGTACATTTTATTGGACAAGTTAAGAAGAGATGTAAATGGAATCACCTGTCTGGGTGAACGCTATGGGAAAACTCACAGCTAGGAATTAAGGTGATTTGTAAAAATGGTAATTGTTTCAATGCAATGTGTGTGTCCACCAGGACTTTCCATAATGTGAGCCCGCAGCCGTGGTGCTTTCAACTTGGAAGGAAGCCTGATCAAGCTTTTTAAATAGAAAGTAAAATGTAAATGTAGCCACCATGGTGAGGGAATACTGTGGAAACCCAGCCCAGCCAGGCAGTGGGACTTCAAAGGGGCTCCTCCTTCTCTACCACACTCCCTCAAACTAAAATGCAGGTTTGGCCTCACATCTGGCCTATTTGTTCATTTCTTGAAAAGATGCAATACAGCCTCACAGGTGAGACTGTTTCCATATACCGTCTGTGCACCTGCCCATTAGGGGTAATTAAGACACAGACCTACCAGAACACTAAAGAAAGCCAAAAGTGAATCTACAGAAATCACTGGGGGATCAAGAAGTGTGACTTTGGGCTAGTCTACATTAGAAGCGCTACAGCTGCACCGATGGAGGTGTGCCACTGTCAGGGCGGATTAATGCACGGGCCAATAGGGCCCCCAGTGCCCAGGGCCTTCCGCCATGCCAGCACTAGGGGGGACTTGGGGGAGTGGGGTGGGGAGGGCCGGCCCAAAGGCTGGCTCCACGCTCCCTCCTGCCCCACCAGTGGGATGGCCGGTCCGTCCCCAGAGGTGGCGTGGGCCAGCCCAGAGGCTGGGCTCTGCGCTCCTGGCCCTCCCCTAGGAGGGACGGAAGTGCACCAGGGCCCCAGGCCCTTGAAATGAAAGGAGAATGGTTAAATGAGATATATGCAGATAATCCTGGCTTGTGACCCATACCCATGCACCACACAGAAAGGCAGTCACAGTCACTGCCAATCGGACCCAGTGGAAAATTCCTTTCCAACCCCACATATGGCAGTCAGTTAGAGCCTTAACATGTGAGCAAGAACCAGCCAGCCAAGCATCTGAGAAAGAAAATATTCAGTCTCACCTCAGACCATTGCCCACCCTGCCCACTGTCCCATCATCAGGCAGGGCCATCTCTGTTGCTTCAGAGGAATAAGATTTTTAAAAAGCTCCAACACCTCACAGAATACATGTGTGAGCAGGACAAAGAATTGGGGGGAAAGGGAGGAGAAATCCCTTCCTGACCCCTGTAAGTGGCTGCCTGAAACTCTTGAAACATGAAGTTTCAGGAACATAAGTTATAAACCAGAAGTAAGCCAGGGCTGTTGAGCCTTGCCTGCCACTATGACAAGCAATCCCATCATAACATCACACTCACAAATTTGTCCATCTCTTTCCTAAAACTAATTAAGTTGTTTGCCCCCACAACTCCTATTTGGAGACTGTCCCAGAATCTTACCCTCATGATTAGAAACTTTCTTCTAGTTTCCAGCCTGCATTTGTTCCTAGCCAGCTTATAAACACATTTGTTCTTGTGGTAACACTGTCCTGGAGCTTACATAGTCCTTCACCCTCTGGGATATTTACCTGTTAATATATTTATAGAGAACCATCTCAGACATCTTTTTGCTACACTAAACAAGCCAAGCACTTTCCATCTCCTCTCCTAAGGTCCTTTCATACCCCTGATCATCCTAGTAGCTCTTCTTTTTGCCTGTTCCAGTTTAAATTAATCTTTCTTGAACACGGGTGACCAGAATTGTAGACTTCTCTGTCCTGTCACAATCAGGGACTGACATACCTCCATATTTGCAACATACATGTTTGAACACTATCTGTTCGGGGTAAAATATGTGCCTAAGAGCAAGCCTATGATATTTTCAGCTGGGATTGTTAAAGGAAGCAAAATCCTGACGCTTTGTGTAAACAGCATGATTTACAAATTCTGGAGCATCATCTCTGTCTCCAGGAGCCAGACTCCCACTTTAGTAAGGGTATATAGTAACGCATATATATAGAGAGCATCTTCCATCCAAGCATCACACAACATTTGACAAGTATTAATTATCCTTCACAGCACACCTGTGAATTATGGATTATTATTCCCCTTTTCACAGATAGGTAAACTGAGACCCAAAAGTTTTGTGACTTGTCCAAAGTCACGCAGAGCGAGGAACAATACCCAGGTAGCCTGACCACCAGTTTCCTGTTCTGATCACTAAATCAAAATGGCTCTTAGACAGCAGCCAAGTGATTTCCTCTGAGACAGATCTATCCTAACCTAGCTAGGGTTTTATGCTGCCTTCATCACCACAGTATCTGAAGGTAGCATTTTGCTGTAGTAGGTTTGGGGTATTTTTTAAAGGGTACATACTGGCTAACTGTTTACAATAGAGAAGGGAGGTTGAAGAAGTGTTCCTTGCCCTCGGAGCAGACAGTGGTGAGATTTGTAATGGTCCTTAGCTCTTAGGAGAGTTTATTACACAGTCTCACAGGTCTATACTGACGGCTGCAAATTCACCACCGTCAGTTCAAACTTCCTGGTTTAGTTGAGGGGTCTGAAGTCTACCTCTCAAGTGGAGTAACGCTGAGTTGAAGGGAGGTCATTTCCCTTCGACTCAGTGCAGTGGAGGCGCAGAGGTAAGTGGAGGTTAGGAAGTCGAAGGGAGATAACGCAAGTTATTTTAAATAACTTGTGTATCTTTTCGACTGCTGCTGATAAGGGCAGCAAGTGTAGACCAGGGCTCAGACCAGCTCCTGAGAACACTCTGTTTCTAGCATAGACAAGCTTTACTCTTACTGCTGAAAAGTCCACTGCACCTGAGGAGTGCAATTATCAGCCTGTTTGTCATCTTAGGCAACCTTTTAGATATGCTGGGCCAGGCCATTGAGCACTTTGAAGATAAGGGCTAAGACCTTGAACTTGACTCGACATCAGCTCTAAACAGTTTTATTTTACACTGTCTTAGTTCTTTTCTATCAAGCCATTTTTGCCTTACCAGAAATCTAACCTAATTAATTTCTGCTCTCACTAATAATGCTGACAAGTTCCAAAGGGATAGTCCAATTCAGCAAAATAAACAAGGAGTCCTGTGGCACTTTTAAAGACTAACAAAGGTATTTATCGCATGAGCTTTGTGGGAGAAAATCCCACTTCGTCAGACACTTTGAAGATGAGGAATTTACAGAAGTGGGATTTTCTCCCATGAAAGCTCATGCGATAAATACATTGGTTAGTCTTTAAAAGCGCCACAGGACTCCTTGTTTGTTTTATTAATAATGCTGATAGTAATAAAATACCTGTAGCCTTTTCTACTCAGCAGTTAACTTTTCTTTGGAAGTACCAAAGGTTTATCTGACTAACTTGGCATATCTCCCTGAACCTTAAATGCAGCTAAAAGAGAAACTTATGTATGCAATGTAGATCATGCCTTGGGTTTCAAAAAACAAAACAAAACAAAACAAAAAACAAATAAAAATCCTAGTTGGCAGAAGCTGTAAATGATTAACAAGGTGTGGGAAGTTTAGAATGCTTAACGTGGGCATGTATTGCTCATAGAATCCTCCTCTAATATAGGATTATTTGCCTCCCTGTCAGATAAAGGGTACTCTACGGGAGAGATGCCTTTCTTTTTTCAGTGAAAAGTATGAACATTACCTGTGTTTGCACACTTATATTGTGCACTTAAGTATTATTAATGTGAGAACAAACACCATGGGGATAAAATCAGACTGATTGATTAATCATGCAGATTGTGCTTTTCAAGAATTCAGTAAGATCACTCTGGACTATCTATGTAGCTTACGTGTCATGGAAGGCACTAGATCCCTGATTTATGGCAAGAAGCATTCTGCTTTGCATGACCAAAGGCAGTTCACTGAAACTCGTCAATAAGACAGCAGAGAGGACACATCTTGTGGCCTTCATGATAGGTGGCTGTTTAAAACAGTGACAAAGACCACCATTAAGACGAGTTTCACTTATGTCCCACCAATCTCTTCTGCATCCTTAATAACACAGAGAGAAAAACAGGCAAACAAACCGTAAGTCTTGGCTCACCACTTAAACATTAAATAATTTTAACAAAAATCAGAAGCAAATTCCATGAATTTGAAATAGCTGATCTTTCTGGTGGCATTAGAAGGTTGATAACAATATTCTGTTTATTTAGCTTGTGTTTGAATCTGTTTTCATAGTTACATGGAAGTTACACACCTTAATTTTGTAAATAAACACCGAGGGTAAAAGATGCTCTGTAGCATAAATAACTTATTTACAGAGCTGTCCAGGGCTGTTGGTAGTCAGCAATGTATCAATCAGGGCCTGTCACAACAGCGTGAATTAATATGCAGTAATAACAAGTAATGTGTTTATCTGATACTCAACTCATACCAACGGCCACCGTATATGTGCTTTATGAAACTCATGGTACTGTCACCTCAAAGACTATAAAATGTATGGCTCAGATCGTAAAATCCTTATTCACACACAAACAAACCAACGCATGAGTAAAAGCTACACAAAATGCTCAAGGGTTCCCAGAACCCTTTATAACCTGGTAATAATCAGACGTCATCTTCTTCTTCACCCCTTCCTTTCAAGATCACTGGTTAGTTGGTACTATCTCACTACAGCAAATTGCTAATGACGCTCGTCTTCATTCAAATGCTACACACGTAAATAAGAAACAAGGAGGGTGAGGTTATATCTTCCACTGGACCAACTTCTGCTCATGAGAGAGACAAGCTTTCATGTCTGACCTTCTTCAGGCTTATGCTTGAAATGTTGTCTCTTTCACCAACAGCTGTTGGTCCAACAAAATATGACCTCACCCACCTTGTCTATCCTATATCCTGGGACTGACATTGCTACAGCAAAAAACAACGAGAGTCCTGTGGCACCTTATAGGCTAACAGATTTTCTTCGGCATAAGCTTTCGTGGACTATAACCCAGATGCATGAAGTGGGTTATAGTCCACGAAAGCTTATGCCGAAGAAAATCTGTTAGTCTGTAAGGTGCCACAGGACTCCCATTGTTTTTTGCTGTACAACAGACTAACACGGCTACCCCTCTGGAAATTGCTATAACACTGCATTTACAAGAACAATCACAGTATGGAAATATCAATTCTTTGTAGATAGCTCAAAATTGCTGAATTTCTTCACCTCAGATTAACCTGAGCTGCTCCCCAAACAAACAGCTTGTTCCCAAAACAAGTTTAGTTTGCTTAATCGAGAATGTCCGACAAGGCACAATTACCACAAATAAATAAATAAATAAATAAGTTTGATCTTTTCATTTCAACTGTCATGAGACTACATCAAACACACATAGATACACTTAGGTGTAGTTTGCTGGCTTGCAAATCCCTTTAGATTTATAGCATCATCAGATATCCACCATTAAAGGCAAAGTTTTCATTTCAATTAGTCTTTTAATCACAAGTCTTCTTTTCAAAAGTTACAATTTGCAAGGCTGCACTCTACAGTGTAGGAAAAAGAACAGAGACTGAAGAACCCCTTTTTTCTGCTGGCAAGAAAAATGATATTTAAATATTCTTCCCTCAGGGAGCTTTCTATTCCCCCTCCTGCTCCCAATAAGATTTATGTTCTCAAGTTTGCTGCTTAGTGTATGTGAGATCAACTAAGCTTGGAGCTTCGTTCCCAAAAATGGGACAGACAGAGAGCTGCGCTTGCTTGTTCAGAGGCAGTGCCGTTAGAAAAACTGGCTCGCTCCCCAGAACAACAGAATAACCTCCGAGCATGACACACAATTTCACAAGCCTGTGAGAGAGGGTGCTCAGTTAGAGAATATCAGTGAGAACACCTGCAAGGAAGTAGGGGATCAAGGGAATTTCTTTGTATCCCCAGAGTAATACATTTCCCAAAACATTTTTAACCTCCTGGTCCATATAATACACAGTATTGTTGTAACTGTTTTGGTCCCAGGATATTAGACAGAGACAAAGCAGGCGAGGGAATACCTTTTATTGAACAAACTTCTATTGGTGAGAGAGAAAAGCTTTTGAGCTTACGAAGAGCTCTTCTTCAGATCTGGAATAATGTCATATATACTGTCAGTGCATGTAATTGGGAATTTTGTGTCTGTAATTTGCAGGTTTAAAGCAAGTCTGAGAATCATCCAGTTGGCAGTGTGTGACATCTCATTTAAGAAAAGGAAAAATTTTAAATGCAAACGAAAGCATAAAAAGTAAAACTGTATTGAAGAAGTAAGAAGCCACCATCTTCCTACCTGCTAACAGAGACTGTGATGCACGAAATGGAACACTTGGAGTTAACACATAATTTGGCGGCAGGATATGGTCCTATGTCAGCCTATGGGGGTCCTTATTGGGAAGCAGCAGTAAAATCTGGGCTATCAATTCACTAGATCTTATGAAGAGGGAGCCCTCCGTGTTAAACTGGTGTGCTGCAGAAATCTGAAATAGCTGAGTCAGTCTTCCCTATGTGTTAGTACTAGACAATTGGGAGGCAATGTTTCAAAAGATGCTGTCTATGAGATGAGATGTAAAAACACGGGCCTGACTTTTTGTGGTCATTAAAAATTCACTTGTCAGTGCTAGTCCCCCACCTGTATCTTTAAATTCTGCTTACCCAAATTTGCCTTGTTTCAGCTGGATGCAGTGTTTACACTGTGTAGGGTTGCTGAGCATGGTTCCATATTTACCACGTTCCATCCTAGAGGAGGCTGTGTTTCAAAGCTGGTAAAGTGAAGGGCCAAATTCCTACAGCAATAAACACGGGTGCATGCCAGAAAACCCAGGGATAGGACAGGACAATAAGACCATTGTGGGAAGGATCAGGTGCATTTAGTCAGGGACCTAGTTAGAGGACAGTGCGGAGTCAGACTGCCCCCTGCAAAGTTTGGAAATGGACTACGCTTCCCCCAGGCCTGTTCCCTGTCTGAGGAGCCCCATTGCAAAAGTGCACAGGATGGGGCAGCTTGATCTCTCCAAGTGTGACAAAGTCCAGTTTCTCTTCTGGGCACCGTGGAAGCATAATAAAGGAGCACGCCCTCAAAGATCACTGAAAGACAAGCAGGACCTGTCCTCACCTGCCCCAAAATGCTTTTCTGTCAATAGCATCGTAGGCACTTCACACAGCGAAAACAAATACACCAGTTAAAAAGACTCGGTCTTCCTGCCCAATCACGTTCCTATCAAATCATTATGTTGGTCTTTTCTGAGGCCTGGTCTACACTACAAACTTAGGTCAGCGATGGAATTGCCTAATGCATCTCTACATTACCAAGTCCCTTCTGCCAACCTAACTCACCTGTTATGGCCACTTAATTACTCCATTTCTGCGAGAGGCGTGGCACTTAATTTGATGTCGATGGGTTGACAGACAGGTAGTGAAGATGTTGCATTGTGTAAGTCAACTAAATTGGCCTCCACGAGGTGTCCCACAATGCTCTGCTGCCACAGCTCTGGAGATCATTTTCAATTCTGCTGCACAGCAGCCAGGTACACAGGAAACAGTCCCTCCCCTGTTAAAGCCCCAGGAACTTTTGAATTCCCACTTCCTGTCTGATCAGCATGGAGGGCCAGCCGTGTCATGACGACTCAATGCCCCTAATGTACTCCAGCTGGGAGTACACAAGAAGTGGTGGATCTTATTGGTATGTGGGGAGAAGCATCTGTGCAGGCACAGCTCCGATTCAGCAGAAAAAACAAACATCTACAAAAAGATCACGTGGGTCATGGTGGAGAAGGGCTACGCCAGGGACACACAGCAGTGCTGTGTGAAAATCAAAGAACTCTGGCCGGCGTACTAGAAGACAAGGGAGGTGAACAGTGGTAAAGTGAACTTCTTGCGATTTTCCATGGTAACCCCACCACTATCCCCAAGTGCAGCATGGTAGCCTCTCAGGCATCTGAGTCCTAGGCCTTCTCAGACAACGAGGAGGGCATTGTGGATGAGAAAGAGAAGAACGGGGGACAGGTGAACTGGGAACCAGTCTCCCCAAGAGTCAGGAGCTGTATTTAACACCTGAACACTCCAGCCAATTGCAGGACAGTATCATGGCCAAGCGTCATGCCAGGAAGTTGCCTCACATGAGGTTAAAATTACAATCAAACTGTGGGGGTCACATGCTCTATGTGCACAGGGATGGCCCAGAAGTCCTCCATGGAGATCTCTAGGAAACTTCCATGGAGATACTCTGCAGTCCTTTACAGGAGGTTCCTGGGGAGGGCTGCCTTATTTCTTCCACCACGGCAGGACAGTTTCCCACACCACACCAGGATTAATTCTGCTGGCACCATTGCAGTACACAGTATAGCATCTTAAGGGTCAGGTCTGTACCCAGACACTTGCAGCACCTGCTCCCTTATCACCTCTGTAACCCTCAGGGGACTGTTACCACATAACGTCTCTGAGAGGAGATGGTAGAAGTTTTCAGTACAAGTGCTTGTACCACAAACAAGAGAGCACGTGATCCTCTATGGTGATGTCTAGGTCCCTCAGCTGAGGTTTCCCACAAACACCGGGATTGGCAGGGATTGGTGCTGCAAACCCAGGGTGACCACTAACAGTGGCATTAAGGGAAGGTGGGGGGTTTCCTGTGTTCTCTTGCAGCTACAACCCCCTTTTCTCCAGAGCCACCTCGAACAGAGACTGCACTTTGGGAGGCTTAACATGGGTCCCCAGTCTCCAACCACCATCCATGTTGCTAAGGGGAAGAGGCATTGTCCATCTGCCCCCTATGTCCTTGACGCAGGTTGCCCACAAGGTCCATTGGCCATGTTGCTGGGCCATAGTCACCACGGCAGGAACAGCAAACAGGTTTAGTGAATAGCTAGGGATATGGATTATGTTCTGTCTTGCACTTCAGTGTAACAAGGGGAGTGGTTTTTAAATAGAACCTTTCAGCAGACTCAGGATGTGCATTGACTACAGTTGGCTTGTGCTTCGCATGCCTTACAGTGGAAAACTTGGTGTAGCAGGGTGAGACAACAGGCCCAGGGGCCAAGCCCCAGAAGACTCCTACCCTCCGCCTCCTGGCCAGAAGACAGCCCTACGCGGGGCGGGGGTAGGAACTCCAGGGGCGGAGTTAAGGAAATGGGGGACTGTATAAAGGGACGGACCAGGTCTCCAGACAGGGGGAGTTCTAGGAGGCGGACTGGGCTACTGAGGGAGCCTCCTCAGCAGTGGAGGGACTGGCCACCTGAACAACCCCCCGGGGCAGAGCCTGCTGGCCCGCCAGGGGAAAACCCTGAATCCTGGGACAACTGGGAGAGACAGCCCCTGCAGTATTATCCCCCAGGGGAAGACCTGGAGGAGTTACCCTTGTCGGAACTCCCAGAGGGCCGGGGAGAGGAGATAGCCCGGGACCATCCCTATGATCTGGAGGAGCTGCCTTCTGCTGAGGAGCCGGAGACCCCCTGTGACCTAGAGGAACTACCCCTAGAGGAGGAGCTACCGGACCTGCCATCGGTGGATGAAGAGGGCCTGACCAGCCTCCTGAGAGCCATCTACCCTGAGGACCAGGAGGATGACCCCCTGGACCCAGGTACCCCCAAAGCCAGGGAAGGGAGGAAGCAGCCCAGGGTGGTAGGCCACTGCCTGGTGAAGGGCAGGGCCCCCCAGAGGGTCAGCGTGTTTTGGCCGGAGCCCCACTGACCACAGTGGCAGATGCCTCTGCCACTGAATAGGGCCCTGGGCTGGGACGCAGTGGAGTGGGTGGGCCTGCGTCCCCCTCCCTCACCCCTTTTCCCTGGCCACCCTCAACCCTCAGTGATCCCATACAGAGGTTTGGGTGTTGTGCCTGCCCCGCCCTGCCTGAGGGCCGGGGGCTACTGACTCTGGTGCTGTGCCTGCCCCGCCCTGCCTGAGGGCCGGGGGCTACTGACTCTGGTGCTGTGCCTGCCCCGCCCTGCCTGAGGGCCGGGGGCTACTGACTCTGGTGCTGTGCCTGCCCCGCCCTGCCTGAGGG
>ML685814.1:3799454-3814096 GCA_007922175.1 Pelusios castaneus
AATAAATCTGTTAGTCTTTAAAAGTGCCACAGGACTCTGTTGTCTTTCTACAATAGACTAACACGGCTACCCCTTTGGAATTTTCTTAAGAGGTGAAGCAGTGGCTGTGCTCACAGAATTTCAAGAGTCAATTCACCTCTGAGTTGCACTGGGCATGATTCTTTATTGCTTGCATTTTGTTTTGCCATTTACACCCAATGTGGGTACAGAATTCTAACTCAGTGGTGTTGTCACATTCATTGTGCACAGGCATAGCTAGCAGTGAATATAAAATACTGCCAATCTAGAATTCCCCATTTACATCAGCAGTAACATTTTACATTACAGCTATCCAAAAAATATGCCAATGATTTTTGTGGGAAATGAAAAAATTTGTTTCCCCACTTTTTCTGAAATATCCTGCAAAAGTATTTTGGTTTCTTGACTAAAATATATATATATATAAAACCCAAACCTGAAAAATATTTGGGAAAAACACATTCTTGTTAATTATTTTCATCTTTTGGTAAAAATATTTTGCTTTTTAAAAAGTCACAAAAATTTCATTTTTACTGAAAAAATGCCAAAAATGTAAATTAAGATGGTTTTAATATTTTATGCAAAGTTTCTTAACTTTGCTTCTCAATGAAAAAATGTTCAACAGCTTTATTTTACACCCACTTAGCCCTTTCATTCTCCAATCTCATCTCTTATTCTCCAGTTTGATCCCTAGCTTCCCACTTCTTGTCTCTCCAGAGGATATAAATAAGCTGACAAGATGCAAAGTAGTAGAGAATTGGATCCAGTGAATTTACAATTGCCAAAATAGAAAGTAGGCAAGGAGAGGGGAGAAACATGGGCAGAGAACAATCATGAGGCTTAGGATGAGAACAGGAGAGAATCCAATCCAATTGTGCAAACTAAATGACCAAATTGAAGAAGTGGGAGGTCTGGGACTGGTGGTGAGGCTGATAGGCTGAGGTAGTTGGGGGTATATTACAATAAAGGCCTCTAACTGTCTGTGGTCTTCTTTGGAAGAAAAGCAGACACATTAGAGGACCCCAAGACTTATGCAGAGAGGAGACTGGGAGTGTGGCTGGAGAAAGATTGTCCCGTTAGCCATTACATAGCCTTCTTTTCTTAGTATAACCCTATACAGATTACCTTTTCAACATTCCTGTGCTCAGCTCCCAGTCACAGTGCCAGAAAGGGAAACAAAGCGGCTCTATTAAAGAAAAAGATGAAAAGCAGCTTCCAGGCCCAATTCAATATCTCTTGTTTCTCCACAAATGCAGAGCTTTGGGCCTTAAAAAATGAACCCACAGACTTGGCATTTTGCCTCTTGTGGTGTCATAAACCTCTGAGAATGAGCATCAAGGTAAAGATGCAACCAGGGAGGTTTTCTGACATAAAAATCAGGATAGGCCTGCTATCAGCCCAATTTTTATTCATAAAGAATTATAAAAAAAGAAATCTATATGTTGGCTCAAATTAATTGCTAAAGTTTCCTTAAAAGGAACATCCAACTGAATGTGCACAGTTTTGGTATTGCTAAAGCCACTGCTGGCTTATACTTAGGGAATTGGCTTGGAATAAATGTTTCCCAGGTGTAAAAATATACAGTAAAACCACAATCCTTTATGTGCCCAGGAGCTTTAGTTAAATTGTAAACTCTTTGGGGCAGGGCCCACCTTTTAATCCATGTGGATCCATGCCCAATCCTGATTTTCCTCTCTATCTAGCGTTCTCATTCTACCTTTCCTCCCTTGCATTGCTTGCCTTACTTGGTTCTCTTTTCTGAATCCAGGGTTGAAAAGCTGGCTGATTTCATCTCCTTCAGACAGGCTCTCATTCATTTAACTCAAATCCGTTTCTTGTAGATACTAAAGTCTGGGTTTTCCACAAGGAGGGCCTAGGCTCAATATTGGAATGCCCAGTTTTAGGCACCCTTCTGCCCATTAAAATCTTCAGTCCTATGTTAGGTGTGTAATCTCCTTAGACAATGCTTGGGGTCTGGAGTGTTAGGCACCTAAGAATGAGAGCCACAAAAGCCAGTCCACTGAGCAGGGAGCCATCCTAAGCTACCCAGGAGGAAGTGCCAATGAGAGAGGGTGGCTCAAAGGGAGTTAGTTTTGGAGTTTGCCACCTTTGGACTCCATTCGAGATTCCCAGCCAAGAACCCTACCCTGGAGTTAGACATCTAAGCCTTTCGCCCCACAGAAATGAGGAGGTGGTGCCAGTCTCCCACACCAGTTAGCCCTCATCCCAGATGTGGGAGATCCACATCCAAATCTTTACTCTGCCTGAAGCGGGGCAGAACTTTAACACAGCTCTCACACTCCTCCTAGGTAAATACCCTAACTACTTGGCTATCCTGAGGTGTAGTACTCAAGTTCTCCTGCTGAAGCTCTTCCACTTTGTATGAAAAACACTTAAATAGTCATTGAACCAGAAAGAGTATGAAAATGCCTTGCTGTGACGTGGTCACGTGTGAGATCCAGGTTCCAATCCCTGCTCTTCATCAGGCCTCAGGTCAGGATGTGAGTGAGCATATACATCTGGTTTTGTTCAACATCTTCATTAATGATTTGGAGCACAGAGTGGATTGCACCTCAGCAACTTTGCAGATGACACTAAGCTGTGGGTTGTGGATAGATACTCTGAAGGGTAGGCATAGGATAGAGAGAGATCTAGACAAATTGTAGGATTGGGCCAAAAGAAATCTGATAAGGTTCAACAAGGAAAGTGCCGAGTCCTGCACTTGGGACAGAAGAATCCCATGTACTGCTACAGAGCGGGGACCGACTGGCTAGGCAGCAGGTCTGCAGAAAAGGACCTGGAGGTTACAAAGGATAAGAAGCTGGATGAGTCAATAGTGTACCTTTATTGCCAAGAAAGCTAATGGCATATTGGGCTGTATTAGTAGGAGCATTGCCAGCAGATCAAGGGAAGCGATTATTCCCCTCTATTCGGCACAGGTGAGGCCTCATTTGGAGTACTGTGTCCAGTTTTGAGCCCCCACTACAGAAAGGATGTTGACAAATTTGAGTCCAATGGAGGGCAATAAAAATGATTAGGGGCTGGAGCACATGACTTATGAGGAAAGGTTGAAGGAACTAGGTTTGTTTAGTCTGCCAAAGAGAAGAGTGGGCAGGGGGAGAGGGGAGTTGATAAGGGCCTTCAACTACTTGAAGCGGGGTTCCAGGGAGGATGGAGCTAGGTTGTTCTCAGTGGTGTCAGAACTAGGCGCAATGGTCTCAAATTGCAGAAGGGGAGGTCTAGATGGCTATTAGGAAAACCCTTTTCACTAGGAGAACGGTGAAACACTGCAATTGGTTACCTAGGGAGATTGTGGACTCTCCACCCTCAGAGGTTTTTAAGACCCAGCTTGACAAATCCCTGTCTAGGATGATTTAGTTGGGGTTGGTCCTGCTTTGAGCAGGGGATTGCACTAGATGACCTTCTGAGGTCCCCTCCAACCATATGATTCTATGACTCTATAAAGAATAATGCAGAATTAAAGACCACTTTTAACCATTTGGCCCCAAATAATTTGTCCAAGGTCACATCTGTCAGTGACAAAGTCACACACAGAACCCAGGTAACCTTGACTTCCATTTCCTTTCTCTTTACCGTTAGACCACACTGCTTTTACACAGGCACATAAAGCCTGTGTTTTTGTACCCTGACTTTCATATATGATCCTGAAACTTTTCCAAGTGGAGCCTCAAAAGGCTTGTGTGCAGTTGGCTGTTCTCACTATAGAGCAGTTGCTTTATATTAGAGAGACCTGTTAGCTCAGAGTTTACATAGATGCTTTAAAGAATACTGGGCCAACTTAGCTGCTATTAAATAACACCCTTTCAAGCTAGATATTTTAAGATGGCTGCATACTTGAAACTACTGTTTCAACTGAAACTGCTTCCATATGCCTAAAATTAGGTGCTACGATTAGTGGGAGTCAGCAGCGCATAATTCAAAAAACTCTAGTGTTGCTTTAGGTGAGATACACATTGCTATTGGCAGTTAGAAGTAATTGCTGGAATGTAGCACACTGTAATAAATTAAATGTGATATATGTTAAGCATGCATGCTTGCCATCTGGTTGCCAGAAAGTTGCTGTTATTACTTTGCACATAAATACAAGTCATGTTTAAATGCAGAGAACTGAAGGGTGTCATATGCATAAACTCCCAAACGATTTAGGACTCCAGTCCCCTCTACTCAACAGTTGTTTTAAAATGGGAAATAATAAAACAATTTGGACTTGGAGGCCTCTCTTTCTCTGCAATTATCACAAACTAGAATAAAATGAAGCCAACACATTAGATACTACAACAATAAGGCATTTCTGTAAATGGATTGCTTTTGCTACCTGGATACATTGAATAATGCTGAATTACTTCCCTTAGCTAAAATATTTTCTGTTTTCTACATGCAAGGGTCTCAGCTAGAGTGAAAAGGCATAACACTGCATAGATGTGTACCAACTGGCACTTTAAATCCAAATGAGATCAAAGTCTTGCTACAGAATTAACATATTCTTCTGCGAAGAAAAAAAAGTGAAAACAAATTGTACAAAGAATCCTCTCTTTGGATGTAAAATTTGAGGGAAATTAAATCACAACTTATTTTATTCATATCTGATCATTTAATTTAAAAGCCAGATTTTGCACTATATACAGTTTTGACTGGAAACTATATATGACTATCCCAGGACAAAATTCTTACTGAATTCAATGTGAATTACATGAACATATCCAGGAGTGGAAATTTGGCTCTAAATGTCTATAAACTGAATAATGAAACTGCTGGGATGAAGGTGGGAAGCTGTGAGGATTCTGTACATCCACAAATGTTTTACCAAGACATAGTTTACACCACAAAGTTTTGCCAGAATAGCTAAATTGAATAGAAGCATGGGGAAAAAATTACACCCCCAGCTGGCAAAATCCCCAGTGTAGATGCAACTAAGCTTACATGACTGCTTTTCTTGGCATAACTTGTGACATTCAGGGAAATGGCGTTACTATGCTGCAGAAAATCTCCTTCTATTGGCATACACTATATCTACATTAGACTGAGGACTCTGTTGGCATAGCTATGCCAAAAAACCCACACTGTACCGTAGACAAGCCCTTATTTACTTTGAAATGTGTATTGATCCCCAACAGGTTGGCATGAGAAGCCTTACAGAATGATCAGAGTCTAACGGAATAAATCTGATTTTTCTTTTTGTTAATAATTCATCCCATTCTCTATTTTATTCCAAAGGAAAATCGAAAGTTTGATGTAACAAAACACATCCGAAAAACACTGTAAATCAAACAACATCTAACTCTTGAAAGACCACTAGGGGGAGCAGATTTTATCATCAGTGCACTGAGGATACCTCACCCACACTAATGAAAGCGTAAACCTGGAGATAGCAACACAACAGATCTTCATTACTGTATTGGGGTTTCCTTAGACGGAATCTTTCAGACAACTAGTTGAATTAACAGTTTAAGGAAAAAAGCGAAACCATGCACTGTGTAACAGATCTATATGCTCTTTATTTTCTGCTCTTTGTAATGTAGAAAACAATTTCTTTTCGATGCAGTCATTTTTCTTTTAGTAAATGTGATTTTTCCCTTCTGCTTTTCTTTCTTTTACATCTTTTTTTCATATTAGCATCAATACACACAGCAAATACGAGAGAGTAGGGTTTCTTAATTAACTGGGATTTTCTCCCACGAAAGCTCATGCGATTAATAAATGTTAGTCTTTAAAAGTGCCACAAGACTCTGTTGTCTTAATTAACTAGCATGTCCTTTTTCTGTAGAATTACATGAAAATTATAGGATCTGTGTAAGCAGGGTCTCTTGGTTTGTTTGATTTTAATATCTCGGTGCTAGTGATAGTTATTTAACAAGAACATGGACAGCATCAACCAAAAAATAATCACATCCGTCAAATTTTGACTTATTGTTACAAGTAACACTTAAAAGCTATGTCTACACTTACTAAAATTAGTTCGAATTAGTTAGTTTGAACTAACTAATTCGAACTAATTTTAGTTAGTTCGAATTAGCGATCTCCATTGATTTCAATGGGCCGGTTAGTTCGAACTAAGAAATTAGTTCGAATTAACATGGCCACATTGGTTAATTCGAACTAGTTAGTTCGAATTAACCCTTACTTCTAAGATTCTATTCGAAGTTATTAGTTCGAATTAAGGAAGCCCTTAATTCAAACTAATTAAAGCTTAGTGTAGCCATGGCTTTAGTTAGTTCGAATTAAGGTTCCTTAATTCAAACTAACTTGCCATTGTGGACATAGCCAAAATGATTAGCACTGAAAGAGAATGGGGAAAAACATTTTTCTCTGTTCTTTTCCCCTTCTAGCCACTTTGTTTTACTTTCTGAAATTAACAATAACTGCGTTTGCCAGTTTCACCATTTTTCTAGTACAGTCAATTCACCTTTAGCTTGTGTGGGTCTTTCACAAAGCAATAGGGGTGAGAGAAACTAGGGAAATGTGATTGTACAACCAAAGAAATTGGCAGAGGGGATTAGAGACAGGTGTAGTACTTGCAACTTGAAATTAACTAGATTTCATTTCTTCAAATTAGCTAGATTTCAGATTGACATGGCACTTTAAGAGGAGAAATGTAAACTCTGGAGCAAAGGTTATAAAGTAGACTGAATCTGGGGCCTACATTTCTTGACAGTACCGTTAACATGCCAGTGAACTTACCTCTCCCCCAGTGCAAGGAAAGGGATTTGAGTATCTTGAAGTGCAAATTGCTCCTTTCTTTGTCACATCATCCTCTAAGCCAAAGGTTGTTGAACAGTTAGTAGAAAAATACTTGTAAGGCTTCCACGTTTTCCCAAAATCCTGGGAGCGCTCTAAAACCATAGCTGCTGGCCTTGGTGACTTAAACACCATGATTAGGTGAGTGAAATAAAACTCAGCTTCCAAATTCAGCTGGATCTGCTCCTTGTGCACGTCCTCAGCAGACTGCCACCATGTGCGAGGCAATCGGAAGGAAGAGTCGGCCATGGCAGAGGGCAAGTGAGCTTGACGGATGTGAGCAGAATTACATTTGTCACACTTGGGCCGCTTGCACGTCAGATCTGCATTCTCACTGTATGAACAGTAATACTCAGTGGAGTTGTGCCCACATGTAGTATCTGTCCACAATTTCCGTCCATGGGCCAGGTTTCCCATTCGAGGGTTGCATGCTTTTTCACAGTTGGACCCAATTCCGACAACGCTGCTCAGTCCTAGGTGGAGGAAAGTACACGTTAATCTAAAGCAACCTATTTTTAATGGCATTGCTCTCGGCCTCCTGCATTCAGGCTACCATGTCAAATAGCTTCCAGTGTAAGCCGCACTCAAGTGGAGTTAGATCCTGCACTAACCAATACAAAAGAACCGCAAGAGAAGCCCAGAATCAAGGGTTGAAGGGAGCTGTTACAGGTAGGGCAGCCCTCAGGATTGCACCTGTTCCAGTGATCGCTACAGGTCCCTGCTGAGCAACAGAATCTGTGGAGCAGAGGCCTGCCCCAGCCATGCTTTCTCTTGACCTTGACATACCCCCTGCTATTCCCCTGAGGGACAGCTAACAACAGCCCCTTTGCCTCAGCCTAGCTCCCCTCCTTCTGCAGAGGATTCAACACTAAGTCCAGGGCCAGAAGATGCCCCCGAAGATTTAGTGTGGTAGCTAAGGAATGCTCAAGGGCTCCCTAGAACACTGGTTCCCAACCTTTTCAGTAACACGGCACACTTCAATGAGACAAACAATTCCACGGCTTTCCCCACTTTTTTCAGTTGAACTGATTGCTCATAAACATCACATTTACTTACATTTACTATGGTTACGGTCTTACCAGAGAGGTTTGCAACACAGTGCATCCAACAAGCTGAGGAAGGATCAAATGCATTAATGTTTCAAATCTACTAGAAAAAATACATGCCACCTCAATTTAGCACTTTGGCCACCTGCGTTTAGAACGTTCACGTTTTAGAATCAAAAGACCGATACCTCGCTTTTAATTTGATGATTAGTTTTCACGAGTTTTAGGAGTTGTAATTTTGGTGGATAGAATATTGTTTAAGATGAAACAATGTTTGTTTTGCATTGATTGTCATTAGCTTTGTACAAAATTTCATGGCACACCTGGACAGTTCTCATGGCACACCGGTTGAAAACCACTGCCCTAGAAACCACAGGCAGAAACTATTCTTATTGGGTAGTTTCTAGGGAATCTTGAAGGTCTTCAGCTACCACAGTAAGCATTATGGAGCACTTACGGGTATGCAGCGCTATTTTTGTGACGGGACGCAGGGGTATGGAGTACCGGCACCTTTTTTTGATGGCCTCACTACCAAGCTGGGGAGTCAGGGTCAGCAGGGGAAAGGAGTGCGCTGCTGGAAGAAGAGGGGTGTGAGAGGCATTTTTCAAATTTACTATTAAGATATGAGTACCAGCACCTTCTTTTTTAAACAAACTAACCAAAAAAAAAGCACTGTTGGTACGGCAACCACTTCAGCAGGAGAAGGAAATGCTTTCTTCTTTTGCTGCCCTGTGTGAGGGGAAATCAAGCTTCTTCCTGAGCTAGCCCAGAAAACCCCAAGGTTTTAAAGTGGGGCAGCAGTGGTGTACTGTGGGTCTCCGGCACCCAGGAGCACCTATGTTTGTAACCCCCTTCTCTATTGGTGATGGTGGCAGCAACACCCCGCAGGGCTTGGGGGGGGGAGGGTGAGGAGCAGGAGTGACGGGGGTAGATGCTCCCAGGCTGCCTGGTGGCGGGGAGGTGGAAGGGGGGTGCCTGGCCCCTATGTGGCCACAGTCCATGCAACTCCCTCGCTGCACCCTGCATGGAGGCAGAGGGGCAAGGAGGATGGACTGTGGAGGGGCTGGGTTGGTGTGGCCACCAGGACTGTCAGTGAGGGCGGCTCTTCCAACGAGGAAGAACCCGGCTCCATTTGGTACACCAGTATGGGGCAGTGACCCTGCCTGGATACCCACAAAGATATACTGGCATACAACCTCTCTCCTCAAGTAACCCATCCAGTCACAGGAGAGGGAGGAGGCATCCCTGTGATATGGAAGTTGGATGTTTCCAGTGCTTCTTGGGCAGATGAGTAAGCTAAGTTTTGGGGAGGAGACATGGAGGTTAGTTGTGGAAGGATATTCAAGCAAGGTGCTTCACTATTCCTACTAAACCTGGCGGTTGTTTGCACAATATGGACATTGAAGCATCTCTTCCCCAGGTGCTGCAGAGGTACACTGGTTCACATTTTGGAAGCTTGTCACTAATGGTGTGTAAAGAAAAAACTCCACTCTTGAAATGGTACTGGCAACTTGCCCTGCAATTTAGTCTGTATCGTTTTGTTCAGGTTTGTTTAGAAATCTTGTTGATTTAAAACACATATAATTACAATGTCTAAACAGAAAATAAAACCACGACAGGGGTTCAGTATGAAGATTTTTGCATACTTTTGCATACTGTAACAAAAGTCATGGGTTAGTAATTTTTATTATTAACTTTCCACCTAGTAATGAAGCTGGCAGTCAGGAACTAGATTGTCTTTTATGACCCATAACCATTTAACTTAAAAAAAAAAACCCAAACAAAACAGCTCCGATAACTTGAAAATGGGCATGCCAAAATATTTGAGGTGTTTAATGTGTTCTTTATCACTGGGCCAAACACACCCAATAAGCACCAATTATTACAGCTTAGAAATTGGGCTTGTTGCTATGTTCAAGTGCCATTTTGGTTTAATATCCAATACATCCTTTATCCGAGGGATATTATTATTCAGCTTTGGTATAAAGTGCCGAATGTGCACTAGAGTTCTACTCTGCATTAGCAGAAGGGTAGACTTAATGATCTGATAGAAATGGAAGGGGATGGAGGGAATCTAATACCTAGGCTCTATGCAGTTTTTTTTAATACAAGCTATCCAGAAAAGCTGTGGAACGCTGTTTCCCTACATTTATTAAAAAGCACTTACAAATGGGCAGATTGCACTAGCTAAAAATATCTTGGAAAGATTTTAGCGATCAAAATATTACTCCATGAAATAATTTCTTATCCCTCTAAGAGATTTAAGTGCAACAAGAAAGAAAAGAACTAAAATGAGACAGTTCCAGATCAAATTTACAAAATACACTCCTGCCTATAACACTGAACAAATACAGCTGTAAAATTCACATAATCACACTTGGCCCTTCGAGAGATCCTTTTCAAAGCATTGTCCAAACATAAACTAGTCTACATAACTCTCTTGAGAGGTAGGGAAATAAGTATTTTACCAGGTATGTTATCAGTTAGGTCTACTATGGGCTGGCTGATTTTATGGTTTAGCTGCTTTCTTAGTTTCTTTACCTACATTATGCAATGTTGTGAAGTTTCCTGCTAAACGAACAAGTGAACGCTTACTACAGCACTCACCACTGTTATATTTCAAATGACTACTTCTAATAGAAAGCATTTTTGTGAAGAAATAGGTCAGTATTTAGTTAGGACTCCAGTGTGATTTTTAATTAGTACCATATTGATCAAGTTCTGTCTTTGTTCTCAGTATCGTGTAGTACATGGAGGGAGATGTGGACTGAATTCCTGACCCCGCTAAAGTTAATGGGAATTTCAGTGGTGCCAGGATTTCACCTATAGTTCTGCCCTAAGGAGCTTATAGTAACTGATCAGATGCAAATGTGTTATACTTAAAGGGACAAATGGATTAATGTAAATAAAACACTTTCTGTAGTCCTTGTCGCCCCCTCTCTTCAGGGCTCTATACTGTAGAGGTCTGAGCTTGTCTATAACATGCTGAGCACCTATCTCACAAGGAAGTCCATGGGAGTTAAAGATACTCAAAAGAGGTCAGCACTTGTTGCATCAAACACCTTATTCCTATACTCCCTGGGGGTTTGAATCAGGACCCTAGTTTTTACTTGGGAACGGACCCTGCTCCCAGTGGAGTCAATGGGGACAGGTTCAGCACTCACTGGAATGCACAAGCCATTTCTTTCTTACATTGGGGGGAAAAATCAAAACCTTTAAATAAAAGGGTTTTTTTTCCCTACCCAAATGGAAAACATTGGAATGATGGCTGCAGAATGCTGCAATTTGTGAGATGTGACTGTTTTCTGGCTTAGTGCTATCTACCACAAGAATGCAGCAAAATGACAGATGGAGCATAAAGATTTTCACACTACCAATACTGACATCAGCTCTTTCTCTACCAGAAAGAGGCACTTCTCCACACCCCTTAATGGTTATGCTTAACTTCAGAGTATGCTGTTTCAAATCCTATATGCTGTACACACCGCAGAACAGCAATCTTTAGTAATGGACAAGAGCACATATGGTACATCATGACTCACCTGTGAACTATCCAGACTAGTCCGATCGTATGCTTCCTGTTTAAGCATTTTTCAGTTGACAAACTTGCCTTGTAACATTTCACTTACACCCTTGCAATTGATTATATATATTTTCTGTAATGAGCTGACAATGAGGTTTACTCAAAAAGAAAGTCAGCCCTCAGCTTGAAAACACTCTGAGGAAACTTTATTTAAACAGTTTATATAACAGGATATTAAAGCCTCATTGTGAAGTGTTTTGAGATCCTTGCAAACACAAAGTCTTTATTGTACTGAATACATTTGGTAAGGGTGGGAAAGGGTTTTGAGTTTTCGGTGTGCTAGGTTTACCAACAATACCATAAAGATAATAATTATAAACATGACTAAAACTTTATTTACTACATTGTGATCACTATGAATTCTGCTTTTCCCACTTCCCTCCAATACTGAAGTAAGGATTCCCACACCCCAAGGTTGTTAGAGCGATACTATTTTGTAGATTTTAGGTGGTAAGACTCAGAACATGCAGAAAGAAGCAATCTTAGAGTTATCATGTTGTACTGTATGTTAACGAGATACCAAGGAGCTCCTAAAAAATAGGTCAGCCACCGGGAGTGAATCAAAGCTAACTCATCTTTACTGCAGGTAAAGGTGCTAGGCCATCAGAAACAACATGAACATATGCACTGTGGGGTGTCAGCTCTAAGGGTCAGTAAAGTCCAGGCATGTTTATCTTATTTGAGATCTTTAGATTGCTTTGCTAGTGCATAAACTTGAAGTAGCAGTTACGTCAGAAAGAATGTATGTATCTGACTTTTCCCTCAGAGTCAGATGTGATAAAGGGATAGTGAATAGAAATTACAACTGGAAAACACTTAATCAGGCCACCCATTCCATTCCATCCTCTACCAGAACAATAAAATTGTTTGGTGCTTTGCCCAGTCTAAATTGGTTGATCTCACATGGCAGGACTTCCTAAACTTTCAGTGTCAGGAACCTTTGCTTGGTATTCTGTTTAAATATTTCTTTTTTCCCCACTTTCATTTCCATTATTTTCTACTTACATCCCTCTCCAAACTATTGCAGTTACCATGTCCTCTAGAAAATGTTGCTTAGCCAGTCTGTACCTATTTGGCCTCTGAAAACTCCCCTGACTGTCAAGGCAGGGCAGATGGATACAATAGTCCAGATGTGCAGATGCAGTATTGGATGGGAATCAGCATGACAAGCTGTCCCAAATAGAATTTAATGTGCATTCCTGAAAATCAATTCCGGCAAATGAGAACTGACTTGGGAAATACATGTGTAGTATGTCCAGGAACCAGCGGGAAAGGAAGGTGAAGAAGGAAGAGGAAGGTGACATCTCTAGAACAGTTTACTGTTTGAGAACTCCTCACAGAAGAATCAATACAAACCCAAACAAAACAAGAGAACAGCAAGTGTGAATGGACATTTCTCAGCAACACTAACTGTTCCTGATCATGCAAGAGCCACTTTCTCACTTTACAGGCAATTCCAGCTTTAACTACTCTAATCTATAATCTGTATTCTCTTTCCTGCTAAGGAAGATTATGTTCCCTGTACCCATATGCAGAAAAAGTGCTGAGTTAAAAAAAAAAAAAAGTAGCTTAATGGCATTAAACAAGTTCCGAAGGGGGAGCTGTGTTAGTCTAGTTCAGCAAAACAAACAAGGAGACTGGTGGCACTTTTAAAGACTAACAAATTTATTTATTGCATGAGATTTCATGGGAGAAAAATCAAGCGTTTTCAAGCATCTAACAAAGTGGGATTTTCTCCCATGAAACCTCATGCGGAGATAAATAAATTTGTTAATCTTTAAAAATGCCCCCAGACTCCATGTTTGTTTAGGATTAAAGAGTATGTTCCCCTGTCATCTTTCTTGCTTGGACTAACTGCCCCTCTCATGTTTTTCCTGGCTCTCCCATTCCACTTGACTTTTCACACTCTCTTATGAACTTGTTTAAGAGCCAATCACATTTTTAAAAAGCGAATATTACATCATTCACTTGAAAGGCTCCTAAGGAACTTGCCCTCCTATGTAGGATTTGAAAAAAAAAAAATATAAATAAAATATATTTATATATATATATACACACACACACACACACACACGTACTGTGCTGTGCTGTGCTGTGCTGTGCATTGCAAGTAAACTCTTTGTTAGAATGATAATCTGGCCAGGAAGATAAACTTTGATCATTAAGGGCAATTACTGCCCTTCAGGATCAGTTTGTACATAAAATACTTACTGCTGTAGAAGGAAGCTAGGCAACATTAAGCGCTTTCAGAGCCTGAAGCTGTTTTGCACAGCTGTACTCCTTGCTAAGGAGCGGGGAAGAGGTTTAGAAGGAAGGAAAATACACCAAGACCAACCTGCAGCTACAGCAGAGCAGCCCAGCAGTACAATGAGCCAGATCCAGCTCTCCATGGCCAAACTCCTGGTCAAAGTGCATGTATCAAAGAGGAGGCTGAGGAGCCAGAAATCTCTTCTGCGCATGAAGAAGGTTCTCCAAGGCAAACCCTCCCCGGCAGGTCAGACCTTCGCCACTCAGGGCAGGAGGGAGGCTCCATCAGCCGCAGCAGGAAGCCCCCGAGGCTCCCCTGGGGAGTGGCATTGCGGGCCAGCTGCTGGCTCCTCCGGCCCCCGGGGAGCCGAGAACATTTCACTGCCCCGCGGGGACCCGCCGCGCTCCTGTCGCTCCCGTGCGGGGCATAGCGCGCTGCACTCCCCGGCCCTTCACTTCCTGGCCGCCGCCGCCTGCCGCCGCTTCCTCCCGGGGGGCACTTGCAGCAGCGACATCTTATTGCCTCGATCCCGACCTCCGGGTCCCGGCCCCTCTGTGACAGCCCCGAGCTCCGTCTGCAGCCGAGGAGCGGCGGCCCGCGGTACTGCAGGGAGCACGGGGGGACTGGCGGCCGCTCCGGGGGCTGACACCGCCCCCCCGGCCCCTCCCCTCCCCTCCCTCAGTGCCCGGGACCGGGCCGCCTCGGGCGGGAGTGGGCGGCGTCGTGCTCCGTCTGCACCCTCAGATCCCAGCTGCCGCCAGGGAAGGTCCCCCCGCCCCGCCCACAGGCTCCCCTCTAGTCTGTCCCCTCCCGACCAGCGCTGCTCCGGCCACTCCGCACTGCGCCCGGCCGCCACCTGCTCGCCAGCCCCGGCTCGCCCGCCTGCTCTGCCCCCTCCAGCCCATCTAGCCCTTCCCCCCACTCACCCGCCTGCTCTGCCCCCTCCAGCCCATCTAGCCCTTCCCCCCCCACCCGCCTGCTCTGCCCCCCC
>ML685814.1:3824114-3843879 GCA_007922175.1 Pelusios castaneus
AGGCAAATCCGACTTTTCAAACCTGTTTTCAAGCCCTCTGTCAGATTCAATCCCAGGCTTCTTTTGATCCATAGAAGCCTGCAGTGATTCAAACTGATCCATGCAATCGGGGTCTGGGCACAGATCTGCTCCAGCAGGGACAGCCAGTTATATTTGCATCCTGTACTCTCACCCTGAAAGAAGCAAAATAGTCCCAGATTGAGCTAGAGTTCTTGGCAATAGTTTTTGTTATTATTTGTTTTCAAAGTCTACTTAGTGGGATGACATTTTACCTTCGAAACTGATCATTTGCCTGTTCTGCGTCTCTTTCATAAGGCCATTGATCTGCTCAGTGTGAGGCTACAGGAATGGATTATTCAGTGGCAGCAGTATGACTAATCTGGCACATATCAGTGGAAGATTTAATTTACTTGCTGATGCTCTTTTGAGAATTTCTGCCAGGTTGGTACCTTCATATGCAGAAACGGCTGATCACTCCATATGCTTTTGACTGAAACGTGCCAAATGACTTAGGGTGCACTGCTGACACCACTCTTCAAGATACTCAGCTATGCAAGGTGATACATGTGGTGCAGGCAGGTTGGATGGACCCGCTCCTTAGGAGAACTTTACATATATTCTACAAAATTCATTCTGAGTTCTCAGTGAAGACCTGTGTTATGTAGAGGAGACTAGTTGATCATCTCAACAGCGTTGTCCTGGATGTGGTTCATAAAGGATATTTGGGAGTTCTGAAGATGAAGGAATTTCGATGCAGTTATGCTAGCTGCCCAGGGCTACACTCAACACATTGAGCATTGTGCGAAGGCATGCTTGGACTGCTCTGTGCATAGTCACGGATGCTCCTCTGGCCCCTCTGAAACTGGTAGTCACAGACAGATCATGGCAGAGCACTGTAGTGGATATTACTGCCCCTTTCAGCTGCACTGCGCTGTTGTAGACCATCCATCACATTATCCCTTTGCATTCATGATTTAATAATAAAGCCACCTCAAGAGGGGTCATTTCTTGCCTAGTCTCTTTATTTGCAATTTGTGGCCTACCAGTGAGTCTTGTTTCTGAAAATGGGATCCTTTCTGTATCAAGAGAATTTGAAGACTGACAAGTATTGGTCCAGTACATTATAAATCAGCTGTGTACAATCTTGCAAGGAACTGCATAGGACTCTAAAGATGCATCTGCCTCGCATTCTGGAGGAACATTGCATCCTTCTGTAACCTTCGGGTGGGCTAAATTCATTTAGTTGCCCTTCTCCAGTGCCTCACAGAAATCATTCCCAATCCCTATGGGGAAAGCAGCTGGAGACCCAGGATCCAGTCTGTACAGGACTCTCAGCAAAGATTGCTCAGAGTTACCACCCCACATTAGAATACTACTACATTAAACATAACAATGAACTTTATTAACTACTAACTAAATGAACCTTAACCTAAGAAAACAAACTACAATTAACCAAGAACAATCCCTTGCATGAAAGATACCCAAGAGTCCCAAAGTCTGTGTGGAGTTCACCCAACTCTCAGCTACAGTCTCTGTTCCAGCGTGGAAGCTTGCATGGCAAGAAATAGCTGTCCTCTTCTTTCTTTGTTGGGATCCTCTGTAGCATTACATGCAGGCTTTCTCTTCTCCTCTGCAACCAGCCCTCAGTCCCATATGCATGTCTGCAAGGTCTGGTGCAAATGACTCTTTTACATGGAGAAAACATCTTGTTCACTCCTGGCTCAGCTCCTCTCCAGAACACTGAGCACATGGTCTCCCCTCAAGGCAGCTCCTGCCTGCTGTCTGCTCAGGCTGCTGCTCTCCAGTCATCTGACTGATCACACCAGCAGGGTACACTGTGGAGCATACTCAAATTGCTACCACTCCCTGCTACTGGAAGTTTCCAGTTGTGGGTCACTAATCTGCCCAACAACAGTAACCCACCCTCAGCAGGTCTCTCAGAGATAGCCTTTTCAGGCATATGGGTTACACTTCCATGCGGCACTGAGTCATGCTTTGTATGATATTCAGAGTACACCTCATGAAAGAACTGGCTAAAGTGCATTGTCAGCTCTTCGGCTGACCTATGATGGCCAAGTTGTCCTTGTTTACGAAAAAGATTCATCTCTTCCTTCCACCATTCCTGAAGGAATAGAATCAAATTCATTTGGTCTGCTGAGGCCCCAATCCATTCCTGAGCAACTGAACAAGGCATTCACTTCAGGACCCATCCTTGTCAGAGGCCCCACCCAGCCATTTACAGTAGAAGCTGATGCATTGAATTTTGCCATTGAGACTGTTATAGCAACAAATAGAGCCCCATAATCAACTCCACCCATGTTACTTCCTTTCCACTGGGGTTAGTTTATAGCAGAGGTGCACAACCTGCGGCCCCTGGGCCGCATGCGGCCCGTGAGCATGTTCTGTGTGGCCCTCTGGGAACGGAGCGAGCGGGGGGGATCACGTGATGTGACCCCCCAACTCCCGCATGTTGCATTTGTGGCCCTCGAGTGGCCTTAGAAAATGCAATTTGGCCCTTGGCCAAAAAAGGTTGTGCACCCTTGGTTTAAAGGAATAAAACTAAACATTGGGTATACTTCAATACTAACAATTAAGACAGCATTTGTACAGTGGCATCATCATCTTGAAGGGGCCTGGTTCAGATCCTTACAGACCATAAGAACCTAGAGTATCTCCCTATAGCCAGAGACCCAATCAATGCCAGATCCAGTAGACCATTGGTCCCTCTTCTTTTGCCCGATTCAACTTCACAGTGACCTACTATCCCAGAGCCAGGAACAGAAGGGTTGATGTGCAGTCCTGCAAGAGTGAATGAGATAATCCTGGCACAGAACCATTTTTTACAGTGCTCAAATCATTCAATTTTGTAAATAAAACAGTGGTCAGTAGCCTGATGTCCTCCATTCTGTCTCTATTGCCTCATAATCTGTTTGCCTATCCACATACGTCAGACATTGGGTAACGTGGACCTCCAGGATGGCTTAGTTCCAGCTGCCACAAGGAATTCATTCCAGAAGGACAACTTACACTCGAGATTTTAAACCTGTGTCATGACATGCCACTCACCAGGCGCTTTGGCCAGTGTAAAACATGGACATTAATTTCACAGATCTTCTGGTGGCCAGGTCTGAGCTCCATGGCAAGAGCTATGTAAAAATCCTGTGACCTTTGTGCTAGCATCAAGAACCCATGGTTGAAGCAACTCTACCTACTCAAACCCTTTCCCCAGGGTTGGTCACCCATGCCTCTAGATTTCATCATGGAGCTGCCCTGCTTTCATGTGTGGATGGTGGTACTATTCATGGCTGATCTCCCGATGAAGATGATGCACATTATTTCTTGAGGTACAATCCCTACTGGTCAGGAAATAGCGTCTTCCTTTTTTGGGGGGAAAAAAAGTCATCTGGTTCCATATATTGCCATCTGATATCATGTCAGACTGAGGTACACAGTTCAACACAGTTCATCTCCTGCTTTTTTGCATGAATTTTTAAAAGATCCTTGGTGTACAGCCCTTTTTCTCATCAGCAAATCAACCTCAGACCAAGAGACAGATGGAATGGATCGATCAGATCCTGAAGCAATATTTCTGGTGTTTCCTGAATTACCATCGAAATGACTGGGTATCTGCTAGCCTACACAGAGTTTGCATAAAACAATTCAACCTTCACTTCCACACGACAGTGCCCATTTTATGCCATTTATGACTTCCATCCATACTATCACCCAGCTGAGTGCTCAGTCAATTCCCGCTACCTGCAGCGGCAGGTATCATTAGCCATCTGCAACAAGAACTCAGGGAACATTTACAGACTACTAAAGCAGCGAATTAGAACCATGTCGACCAGGGCTGCTTCTCCATCCCCAACCTTGTCATAGAGCACAAAGTCTGGCTGTCAACCCAGAACCCCAAGTTAATCCACCCATCAGCCAAATTGGATCACCAATACTTCAGCCCATTCCCAGTCCTAGAACAAATCAGCCTGGTAACATCTGAGTTGCAGCTACCCAAGTCACTGAAAATTCAGAGCTTGTTCCAAGGTATCCCCCTCTCATCCCAAGGACAAGATGAATAGTCTGGTACATCCTAGACTCGCGGCATATTCAGGGTAAGCTCCAGTACGTCCGTGGTGAATTGAGAAGGGCATTGTCCAGATAACAGAACCTGGGGAGAATATCCAAGCACCAGACCTGACACAGAACATCTGCTGAACTAACCCTGAGAGGCCAGGCTGGAGGGCCTCTGGAAAGCACCACTGAGGTGGGGGGACTGTCAGGAATAAGTACCTGCAGCCAAACCTGAGACTAATTAGCTCAGTCTCCTCCAGGCAGACTAATCGACTGCTGAGCTACCGTAGAATTGCTTGATTGATGGAGGGGAGCCAGCTGGCCTGCTTTTAAGATTAGCAACAGGTCACTCGCTCCTTTACATCTGCTGCCACAATTGCTCTTGTGCCTGTCTTGCTCCTTTCCTGATCTGGTCCACTCCAGCCCTACGCCTTGTCTGAGTCCTGACTCCAGCTCCAACCACTAGGCCTGACTGCCCATGCCCAGGTCATTGATACTGAGGACCCCCATTTATAAACCTTGATGGTTTGTTATGACCAGTAAATGGCTTTACCACAAAACACACCTTGCTCACTAAGTATTTCTTCCTCACAAATATACTATTAACATACTAAATACTAAAGAAGTTCATCATGTGTACCAGAGCAGGAGGCCCTGCAGCTCCTGTCCCACAGGGCTGGCTGGCCTTGGCTCCCCTCCCTGCTCCAGGTGTTGCAACCTCCAGGATCACAGCACCGGTTGGCTTTGGCTGGTCCCTTCTTAGGGGGACTAAGCCAAATTTGTCTCATGAGTTTGCAGGAGCCACTGCTGAAGGATGAGGGCAGTCTCGCATCTTAAGGTCTAATCTAGAGCTCCCTTACTGCAATATAACCCCATTACTTCTTGTCCTGTTCTCAGTGGTTAAGGAGGACAATTTATCACTTACTTCTTTATAAGAATCTTTAACCTACTTGAAAACTATGTCCCCACTCAGTCGTCTCTTCTCCAGACTAAACAAAACGTTTTCCTCTTCAATCTTTCCTCATTTTCTAGACCTTTAATTGTTTTAGATTAGCTCTCTTCTGGACTTTCTTAAGTTTGTCCACATCTTTCCTGAAATATGGTGCCAAAACTGGATACAGCATTCCAGTTGAGCTTTATCAGAACTGAGTAGAATGAAAGAATTACTTTTTATGTCTTATTGTCAACACTCCTGCTGACGCATCCCAGAAAGTTGCTCGCATTTTTTGCAGCAGTACAACACTGACGACTCATATTTAGTTTGTGATCCATTAGACCCCTGCCCAGATACCTTTACACAGCACTCCTTCACAGACAAGTCATTTCCCATTTTCTATTTTTGCAATTGATTATTCCTTTCTAAATGCAGGACTTTGCATTTGTCCTGGCTGAATTTCATCCTCTTTATTTCAAACCATTTTCTTTTGCAATTTATCAAGATCATTTTGAATTCTAGTCCTGTACTCCAAAGTAATTGCAATCCCTCCCAGCTTGGTACACTCTGCAAACTTTATCAGTGTACTCTCTCTGTCATTATCCAAGTCATTTATGAATGAAGATATTGAACAGAACTGGACCTAGGATAGAGTTCTGCAGGATCCCACTCGATATGCCCTTCCACCTCAACCATGACCCATTTACCTACTTTCCCTGTATTGTTTTCCAACCATTTGTGTGTCCACCTTGTAGGACGGTTGGCGCTTTCCAAGCATCGCAGGCTGGTGGACCAGCCAAATTAAGCCAAACCGGTCCACAAAGAAACGGCTGTGGCCCCAGCCCCCAGGCGGGGCGGGCACGAGAGTCAGTCGCCCGCAGGCAGGGCGGGCACGAGCCACAAACCTCTCAGCAGGGTTGGCAGGGTTTGAGTGCTCCAGGTGGTTAGGGAAAAAGGTGAGGGAGGGGGACAGGCCCACCCGTCTTCACTGTGTCCCAGCCCAGGGCCCTATCCAGTGGCAGAGTGGTCTGCCACTGTGGTCAGCAGGGCTCCAGCCGAAACACGCTGACCCCAGGTGGCTCCGCCACCCACTATGTGGCAGCCAGCCACCCCTGGGCTACTTCCTCCCACGCCGGGGTCTGGGTACCTGGGTCCACAGGGACTTCCTCAGGATCCGCAGGGTAGATCGCTTTGGGGATCCCAACCAGGCCCTCCGTGTCCATAGGAGACAGATCCGGCAGCTCCTTGGTCTCCTCCGCTGAGGGTAGTTCCTCAAGGTCATAAGAGCCGACCACCGCGGGTTGTTCCTCCTGGGGGCTAAGGTCCTCTGCCGAGGGGAGCTCCTCAAAGTTGCAGGGGCCCAGCGGTTCCTCGGGGTCCTCCACAGGGAGAGTCACTGCATCCGGAGAGCGGTGCACCCGGGGCCACTTCCCCCAGTCCCTTGCCTCGGGGATCCCTTCCCAGTCACTGGGACCAGGTAAACTGGGCAGGCCCTCCCACCGTCTAGCCGGAGAAGATGGGGGTGGCCTCCTCGGAGGGGCCCGGCTCCCACCAGCGGGAAGCCACATCTTTCCCCTGAGGCAGCTCTCTCCCTACTGAGCTGTCTGGCTGGGCTTTTATAGTTCCCTTTCCTGTTTGGGCTCCGCCCCTCTGCTTCTGGGGCTGGAGCCCTCAGTTCCTATGTTTGTCCAGGGGTGGCGTCCAGGCCCTGCGTCAGGCCCAGGCTCTGAGGGAGGCCACGGCTCTTCTCTACACACCTCATAGTAGATTAATCAAGGCTATATTTCCCCACTTCTCAAAAACGAACCTCATATGGAACAGTATCAAAAGATATATTAAATTAGAGCTACATTGTGGTGGAGATAATGGACTTGTCCTCCATGCTTGTATTTCTTATACACTAATGGCCTTGCAAAAGCAATCACATGATCTGAATATATTTTCTAATGACTTAGGCCTAGATTGTCTCCCACTAACTCCACACCAGAAGGGTTTCCTCTTTCCCCCTGTCCCACCAAGAGGGCTCAGAGACCTGGCAACAGATGTTGTGAAAGGGATGGAGAGTCAGCAGGCAATGGGGGATGGTCTGTCACAGGACTAGGAGAATAGATATTGTCTCCTCTCAGAACACTGTGGGAATTAATCAGAAAAAAATAATGCAGCTTGGTGCTGAGTCGGAGGCCAGGGGTGTGCTGGGGTCTGCCCCGGCGAGGGAAAGGCCGGAGTAGTGAAGCTGTAGTGGAGCACGGCTGTCAGGTTTTGATGGGGGCCATGAAGGAGCAGAACCGGTGACTAACATAAAAAGGATTTTAAATGTTGGGTGTGAATGGCCGTGAACAAAGTATTGGGAAGCCAAGGGGTTTGGAGCTTCACAATATCCATTCCTTTCAATAATTAGACTGAAATATGTTGCAATATGCAATGAAAGGATCACAAAACTAGGGTTCTTGCACTTGTAAAGTCATGTGGTTGGGGTATCATCTGCTGGCTTGGTTTATCCTTACACTGCATGCGCCAGAAGAAGAACACTTATGGGGTCAGTAATGAGAGACTAGTTAGGATCTCTGAGTGAGGATTCCTACTTATCTACGGGTGAACGCTCAAGGGACGAGTAGCAGGGAAGTCCCTACACAGCTCTATAAAAATGATTATACACACCTGAAGCTTATTACTCCAGTTGTTTTTAAAACTGAACCTGCTTAAAATGTCTGGGAGAACTGCTCAATGTAGACAAGACATATGAAGTTACATCTTTGTTCCAGCTCACGTAGGCAAGCAATTCCACTTTGTTCATAGTGGGATGGTCAGAAGGAAGGTCTTTCTGGGGAAAATCCCAAAATGTTGGTAGATCTGTGTCCTGTATTGGTATAAGCTAATGCTGATGTGAGGAGAAAAATGTGATTCCCCTGGCTATAAATTGAGGCTTTTAGACTTTTATGTTAGTAAGTCATTCTACAGAGAAGAATGTAACTGGGACAAGAGATTTATCTCAGATAAGAGCCTGAATCAGATTCCACTAAAATCTATGGGAGTCTTTTCCAGAGCAATTAATAGGGGCTCTGGATCAGGCCCTAAGTTACCCATCACGTGTATTTGGTTTGAAAGCTCATCTCTAATCTTTTTTAAAAGCCTTTGGTTTATAAACCTTGTGCTTTTTCATTTTTTGCAAACTATAACAGCTGCAGGGATTTCAGTAAAGCATGTAGAGAAAGCACTTCACTGACTCATCCCATTTTGGGACAGTTTTGCTCTTCAGTTTCCTGTGAGCAAGTTGACTACAGGATAGAGCAAAGCAGTGACTAAGACTCACACTTCTTCAGTTCTTTTTAAAGGAAAAATGTGTTTTGATATGAATCAGAATCCTGTTAATAAATGAAGAAAAGCAGAGAACCTTACTTTTCACTATATCCTGTGACCAGCTTTTTGAGCTAAGTATTGGCATGCTGGACCAGCATGCATAGCAGAATGAAAGCACATTCACATGGGAGACAGTGAAATTGGAAGTCAAGTGAGAGTAACATTATGGCAATAATAATGCTATTATTAAGAAGTCTGTAATGAGAATGGAATGCACCCGGTTTCTGTCTGCCACTGAGAAAAAGGTAAAGATTCATGAGGGAACAAGAAAAAAGAGAAAAAGGAAATCTCAGAGTTTTCCCAACAAAATCTTAATATACTCTATGCCGCATTGAAGCTGAGGCAGTGTGGGTGTGAGAATTCTTCTTCTATCCAGTGCAAGGGACTGTAAAAAGGGACAATCCTTTTATTAGTCACTGTGAATGTCCCGCGCCACGGGCGGGTGTGAAGGGCGCCCCCTGCCGGTGCCTACGGGGAATTAGCAGTGGCAGGCGTGCCCTTGACTGGACTGAGTCAATAGCTCCTGACCCCTTAGGTGGGGCGGAGCAGGCAACGTACAATATACAGACAGTTGGCCCCGGCCCTCAGGCAGGGCAGGGCAAACACAATATAAAGTCAGTAGGCCCAGGCCCTCAGGCAGGGCAGGGCAAACAATATAAAGTCAGTGGGCCCAGGCCCTCAGGCAGGGCAGGGCAAACAATATAAAGTCAGTGGGCCCAGGCCCTCAGGCAGGGCAGGGCAAACACAGTATAAAGTCAATAGGCCCAGGCCCTCAGGCAGGGCAGGGCAAACAGGCACAACACACAAACCTCTTGTATGGGGTTGCAGAAGTTTGAGTGTTAAGGTTGGCCAGGGAAAAGGGGTGAGGGAGGGGGACGCAGGCCCACCCACTCCACTGCGTCCCAGCCCAGGGCCCTATTCAGTGGCAGAGGCGTCTGCCACTGTGGTCAGCGGGGCTCCGGCCGAAACACGCTGACCCGGGGTCGCTCCGCCACTCGCTAGGCAGTAGCCAACCGCCCCTGGGCTGCTTCCTCCCCCCCTGGGGTTTGGAGTACCTGTCTCCACCGTGTCCTCCTTCGGGTCCGCAGGATAGGTGGCCCGGGGGATCCCCACCCGCCCCTCGGTGTCCATAGGTGGGAGGTCCGGGAACTCCTGTTGCTCCTCAACCGAAGGTAGTTCCTCTAGGTCATAGGACCCACTCGGGGCTGTCGGTTCCTCGGGGTCTTCAGCCGAGGGGAGTTCCTCCAGGTCGCAGGGGATCAGCGGTGGGTCCGGTTCCTCTGCTTCCTCCGGGGAGATGGGCTCCACCCTTGGTTCCCGGGGACGCCAGACAGGCCTTCTCTGTGTCCTAGGCTCCGGGATCCCCTCCCAGTCGCGGGGGCCCGGCAGGCTGGGTGGGCCGTATTGCCCCTCAGCCTGGGGTCCCTGCAGCCGTCCTTCCAACAGGGCCCGACCTGGCCTAGGCCAGGGCCTCTCAGGCAGCACGTCTTGCCTCCTCGGCTGCCTCTCCCTCACTGAGCTGCCTGGCTGGGCTTTTATCCTGCCCCTTCCTGCTTGGGCCCCGCCCCTCCACTTCCGGGGCTGCAGGCCTGTAGTATGACTTTCTGGCCAGAGGGGGCATTCGGGCCTATCCTCTGACCCCGGCTCGGAGGAAGGCCAGGGTCCTTTTCTACAGTCACACACTCACCAACTTCTCAAATGGGCTTCCAAAGCCCTGTTAGTTCACTTAACAATCTCCCTGCAGCCCCAGCACTCTCCCTATCCCCGTAGGCTCCCAACCAGAAGGGATGCGCCATAGACAAAGTACCTCCCTGGCCAGTACCGCTAATTGTTTTGTCTTTGATTGCCTCTTACAAGTACCCCATTAAGAAGGGAGGTTAGAGTCCGTCTTTTCCCACTACCACCCCTATCCCTCTGACTTCCCAGCAAATTCTGTTTCTACTTTCACCATGTTCTATGCCAGCAGAACCCAGCATTGAGTGGTAAATCAGGGCCTGTGTGCCCATGGCTAAGGAAGCAAACTAAACAATTTAAACAATGCTCTCTTCCGATGCACATGAGAATGTAGGCTCAGTGTTGATTCCGAGGGTAAGGGTTGACTAGGTATTTTATTTCCCAAACCATAGTAGTTTGAAAACCACATCAACTATTTTTCATGTATAGCTAGTTGCCCTTTGCCCTGCGCAAACTATAATGCTAGTAATTTTTCCCCTTTACCACGCATTTGGGAGAAGCAGGAACGAAGAGGAACCAGCTAATTTGCACATGGATCAAGGGAGAAAAGAACTTTACAAGAGATAGAAAGTTGTTGGTGGGAATTAAACACAATTTGCAATAAATCCACAACTTACTCACTAAATTATTGCCATCCCCATTTTCTTTGGCTCTGATGTAACGTTGCTCCTGCTGGCTCCCTTGCTCTTCTGGTTTATGGGACCTCTAAATATCAGAAAGACTTTGAAATGTAGGTTCCAAAACACCCTATGGCACAGAAACATTTAAATTCAATTCCCTGGTCTCTAGTGCTTAGAGTTGATTATTACTGGAATTAATCCATTGGCTCATCCCTAGTCCTGCTACCATCCAGTTCAGCATGCAGCCAGAAGAGGGCTCAATAGCCACCCCTACCTGAAACACAAGAAAGTACTATTGGAGGACAGAGGAGACCTGGCTCAGGGGAAGTTGGGAGCAAGCGGCGTTACAGCCAGAGTAGCAGGCCAGGGACAGTAGCTTGGGTGCTGGCTCTGCAGGGAAGGCTAGATAGACAGCTTGAAAGCATGCAGGGATTTGCAGGATCTTATTTCATTCATAGAATGCAGTCTGAGAGCTGGACCTGGAGGACTTGAGAGAGGGGTAGAGACACAACCGGTTGGTGGCAGGAGGCCAGGAGTAGCTTCAGCAGGAGTGCAAAGGACTGTGCTGGAGGGGTTACACTGGGATGTCATTCCTCTATACAGAGCTGCCCTAGGAACAGGGCTGGCAACCATAACCCTGGAAAATTGCATCTTTGATCTCTGGCAGCCTTAATAAAGGAATCCCCCATTATTTCTTGAGAATCTGGGAGTATTTATGGGAAGCTACCCAAGAGCAAGAATCTGAAGAGCCTTGGGCTTGGCGCACCTACAATGCTTTCCTCTAAGCATCATGAGCATGTCCACAATACACTGTTGAGCTGGGAAGTTTTTCTGCTGGGGCTACTGTTTTATGCGAACCAATAAAAAGCCTCCCCATCACAAACACTACTCTTTAAAGTATCAAAATCCTCTGAAATTACTCATTGCTGAAATTACTCATTGCTCTGCAGATGAATTCATTTATCCACTAGTGAGAGAAGCTGTCTCATTTATTAGCCCATCCCAGCCTATCTATAGAAATAAGTACCAGATTGCTTAATCTCTCGTGCCCTATGGATGTTCTTAGATAAGCTTTGATCTATTTTAGCTTGCTGAAATGCCTTTCATTAGCAGTCATTTACAGCAACGGTTCTCAACTCCTGTGCCAGGACACATTACTGTGTTGCCACACAGTGGTAAATGTGTTGTGGAGAGCTGGGGAGCGGGGGGCTAGATTCAGCCTTGAAAGGGTGTGGGCTTGTGTGTCCTGTAGAGTCGTGCACACCACCATGCACGTCACAACCCGCAAAAAATGGATAACCACTGATTTAAAGTTAGACAGAAAAAACCCCCCCCAAAGAAACAAAAACCCACAACCAAAAATGAAAACAAAAAACCATAGTGCTGTTCTGTGTTAGGGAAACTTGCATCTATAGACTTTTTGTGACCATAGCTAAGGAGATGGGAGTCTTTGTGCCCAAGACATCCTTAAAGATTCACTTGCAAAAACTAGCAGAGAGCTCAATCTTGTTCTCAAAACGGCATTTAGATCCTCAGGGTTGCTGCTTGCTACATTTCAGGTGTACCTCTTTAGGTCTTCATTGCTGAGGCATTTTATGTTCTTGACAGTCAAAAAAAGTAATCCTTTCTCTGACTGCCTTGTACTCATGTATCCTATTGTCCCATTGTATTAACAGTGTGTCTAAGATGGGTTGAAAACCCTCATATTCTCAAGTACTGTTTCAGGAGCTGATGACCTTTAATCTTTTACAATTCCGCCTGATATTACTATCCCCCTTCAAGACAGTTTCTCTGAATGCGCAGATATTCCTAACATTTTAGCCTGTAAATCAGCAGCTTTCTACATGAAATAAGCCAAAAAGACTGTAATTCTGGATAAAGCATCTCAAAAGCAACCAAGTAAGCCAGTGGTTCCTAAGCTTTTTGGCTCAAGAGCCACAAATACCATTTTTACAACCCTGAAGGGCTCCCCATCTACCAACTCAAAAAACGTATTGATGTATTTGTATACAGTACAGAGTATAGGATTGAGGACTATAGATCCCGACATATTTAAAAGTAAACTTTTTTTAGTGCAAAGCAAATTTAAAATTTTAAAGAAATTAAAATTAAAAACCTAAACTGTTAAAAGTTTTTTAAAATAGTTTTAAAAAATTAGAAAATTTTAAATTCTAAAAAGAACTAAACGTTAAAAAGCATTCGTCTGGTGCAAGGAGGGCAGGGTGCAGGGCCTGGGCAGGAGACTGGTGTCTGTGGGAGGCTGGGAGGGCTGCAACCAGGCACCCACTGGGAGGCTGGCAGCCACAGCCAGCTTCCTGGTTGTCTACTGGACTGGGCTGCAGGCTTGCAGCCGCAGCCTGACTCCCAGCTGTGTGCCGGACCGGGGAAGGCTTCCAGCCACAGCCCAGGCAACGCAGCGGGACCTGACGTCAAGTGTATGGCTGCAGCCCAGCTCTGGCAGCAGGCCAGGACCAGGTGGGAAGCTGGTGTCTGCTTGCAGCTTGGCTCCTGGTTCTACACCAGGATTGGGCAGGAGGAGTGCATGGACCATTTTAGAAAGCCCTGCAAGCTACTTTTGGCCTACTACAGGCAAGGGGCTGGGAACCCCTGAAGTAAACCACAAGCCATTTGAATGTTAAGATCAGGATTCTGCATTTTTTTGCTAAAAAGGTGAATTTTTGATAATACAGCATACCACATCTCAGCCAAAACAAAATCCACAAACTCTGAAGCTTTTGTTTGCAAGCTATCACCTTCCAACTTCTGGCATAAGATTGCGTGAAGCCTTGATCTCATCTAAAGCCTCAAGAAAACTTTCAACCTGATTTCACAGCACACAGTCTGACGCTACTGGCCATCTTGTTGTGCTTGGCATTTTAACACAATGCTAATATGCTTGCAACACATCCCAATAACTAGTAGACACCAAAGACGGAATACAATCTTGGAGTGATTCCAAGAACTAGAACTTGGAAACGACCATTGCAGCAGCTTCACCAACAAGGTTCAGTGGATGGGAAACACATGGGATGAAAGATGCATTCTGATTTACCTGCTGCATTTGATTTTGAACACTTTTGTATACTGCAGCAACGTTAGCTCCCTGCACTCAGCCATACCTAAAATGTCTTAGGTCATCTTCTCTAAAATAGCTTCAATAATACCAAAAACAGGAGAAGGTGAGGATATCAATGAAATATACAAAGATCTCAACAGCCTTTCTGCCATCTTTCGAAACCTCAACTTCCCTTAACACCACGGACTTTTTTTAGTTCACAAGGGCTCTGGATTGCAATCAAACAGAGAAATATTTAGTTACCCTAACCTTGCTGAAAATAGTCTGCCATACTTTTCTGGTGATCCTATTACTAAACGCATTTTTAATTTGATTGGAACAAGTTGATCACCTGTGTGGTACTGGCCTGAATAGCATCCATATTATTCTGCAACATCATCATACCTTATAAGAAAGTCAGTTAACACTCCCCCCACACTCCCTGTCCCAAGGTACCTGTATGAAGACTGTCTCATTTCCAGGGGCGTTGCTGGATAGCAAAAAGACCCAGGGCTCTGGCCCCCAGCCCACCCTCTGTTAGCCCCACCCCCAGCTAGGCCACACCCCTAGAATCCACAGGACTCTTTTTTTCCCCCTAATATAGCAGTATCATTAGAAAGAAAGAATAAGCAAATGAACACACTTAAAATATTGCATTATAAATCAGTAGTTCCCAACCTTTTTGGTTGAGGGACCAAAATACAGATTTTAAAACCGTGAAGGGACACCAGTTTATTTAATTAAAAGTTAAAAATTAATTAATTTAATTAAAATGATTAATCACAATTGATTGGGTTTATTTTAATTAATTGAATTTGAATTACTTTTAATTGAAATTTAATTTTAGAAAGGTTTTTTAAAAACCTTTTTTAAAGGTTTTTAATTAAAATTAATTTTTAAAGGTTGGGTTTTTTTAAAAAAAGGAAGGAAAAAAAGGAAGGAGAAGAAAAGGAAAGAAAGAAGAGAAAGTAAGGGCTGCTTGCATCCCCAAGCTCAGAGGGGAGGAGAGCAGCCATAGCCTGGATCCCATCTTCCAGGCAGCGAGCTGGCCGGGGCCCCCAGGGGAACCCACCCCACACCTCCAGTCCCTTTTAGAAACCCCAAACCCGAGTCCTCTCTGGCCCGGGCACTCTCCAGGACCCCCGATCTCCGCTGCCCGGCAGCTCCCTGCCCCCGGCTCGCTGGCGGCAATGCCTCGACCCTTCCGGTCACCACCGGCTCCCGTTCCCCAACCCCCCAGTTCCCCATTAGCTTCCCAGCCTGCCCGGTCCCTGTTCCCCGGCCCCCAGTTTCCCATCGGCTCCCTGGCCCCCGTTCCCCAACCCCCCAGTTTCCCATCAGCTTCCCGGCTTGCCTGTCCCCCATCAGCTTCCCAGACCGCCCAGCCTTCCCGGTCCCAGCTCCCCAGCACTCACCCGCCCGGTCCCCGAGCTTACGTGGCCAGAGAGCTGCAGGGGCGTCTGGCGTTGGGCTGGCCAGGAGGCCGCTCCCGCCCTGAGCATGCTCTTTCGGAGCATGCTCAGGGCGGGAGATTTGAAAACTCCCCAGCCCGGCTGGCGGCCGCTGCTCCCAGCTGAGCAGCAGCCTGCCTGCAGGGCAGGGTAGGGCAGAGCGGAACATGCGTTCCGCCGGAGTCCTCTGGGTTCCTGGACCCCGGAATAGATCCGGGGCTCAGGCTTTTCTACCCGGGGCCAGCGCCCTGCCAGCCCGACGACAACGACGCCTCTGCTTCTTTTCTGATCCTCATCTCAAAGGTAAAGACCCCTCTCCTAAGTACAGCAAAACATCCAAGAGACAATGCAAAGTATTGCTCACATGTCCTTCTGCACCCGATAGCAGGCTTCATACCCATTTTCAACCCTTTCCAAAAGAGGCAAGACTCAAACTGTATATCCCAATGCAAGACGACCGATTCCTGCTAGCTCTGTTTGAGCAAGTGCACTAAAAATAATGTGAATGTTGCAGGACTAGCCACCTGAATCCAAGCCAGCTTGACCCCCAGAGTGAAAGCTCAGGTGGCTAGCCCAAGCCATCACCAGTGCTACAACTTCCACATTTCTATTTTTAGCAGACTAGTGCCAGCTGAGCAAGCACGTCTCTCAGTCGCAATGCAGACATGCCCTAACCCAAATTCAGATTTAGGGCCCTAAAACAACTAGGACACTGGTGTAACACTCCATTACGAGTTGTGACACAGGACTGTGATTTTAATACTTGCATTCCTTTCCCTTTGCTAGGTGAAAAGTCTTGTTCTAAGTTAACAATGGGACCATTTTCTATCAAAAACAGTTACAAACAGTCCATCATGTATGGCCAAGGTACTAGAATGAATGAATGAGGATAAGGTCAATCCGGGCCAAGTGAAGGGAGCAGATATAGAAATTACCTGGGTTCCCTGTTAGAAAACAGCCAGTTGTAGAAAAGGGAGGCCTTTACACCCCTGGCCCAGGTTCACCAGAACCATTCGAGCCCCCCCTTTTCACAGCCCTGCCCCCTAACTCTCTCCTGAGACACACATTCCATGACTCTGACATTCTCTCTTATCCTGCTGGTAGAGCAATTTCGGCCCAGAAGGCAGCAGAGCTTCCACCTGCAGGAGACTCTCCAGCCATGGTAAGTGATGCTAGCCCAGGTGAACTTCATGAACCAATGTATCTGTCTCTGTGTAACACCACATCATACAGCAGAGCCTGCAGTATTTTGTGACGTGTAATAAATAGATGGCAGTAAAATGCTAGGTAGCTCACTGTGCAGCTAAATATGTACGTTCCATCAGATATTCTGCTGATTACATGCTGTTACTAACGAGACTTGGGTGCTGACTCTAGACCTTCTCTTGGGGTGAAAGAGAAGGCAGTTTTGTTTGGGTTTTGCACAATCTCTGTTGAGTCATTTCTGACTTGTTGGATGAGTGGATTGAGGAACTGAGTAACCAGCCTTAAAGGTTCAGTTGTTCCTCCCAGAAAATGAAAGGCAAGCTGTCTGTCTCACAGCCTGGAGTACCAGGGGCTGCTATTTACAGCTCTCTATGCCTAAGTCTTGTCTACACAGGCGGCTCTCAGGAGAAAGAAGGTGAACGTTATTGAGTCAGCGCACATAAAGTGCACTACTTCCTCTTTCCCCCTCCCCGCAATGTGGATACTCATTCAAAAGTAAAGTGGCCTTAGTTAGCTGTAATTTAATCCTCCAGTGAAATTATGGAGAACTGAAGCCACTTTATTCCTTAGTGAGAATATCCATGCAGAGTTTAACACACTTTAAATTTTACATGTTGACTTGGAAGCAAGTTCATTTAAGGGAGAGGATCTCCGGAAAGGAGGAGGAGGAGTTAAAACTCACGTTATATATATTTTATTAATTCTGACTGGACACAAACAGGAAAATGCTCCTCTCTGAGTATTAGACATTTACAGAATAAGACAAGCAGCTCCTTTGGATGCACTTATCAGAAAGGGGAAGCCTTTCCCCATGAAATGGTCTGTTACATCTGCTAATCTTTCTCTGCAAGCAATTTTCAGTGGTTCATATAAATCACTAGCATCTTACCAATTCCATTCATGCACCTTGCTTACTTTGCCAGCTCTCCACACTTCACATTCTGAAGGCCTGATCCTGAACTTGGACCCATCCTATCTCCCAGGAAAGTCAAGGGAAGATGTGGTCGAGTAAAGGATTCAGGACTGGCCCGTAGTAAGTGTAGAAATCACTTCAACTACCACTGAAATGCAGCCACTTCTGTGGTGAAAGACAGTAATGGGAACTAGATTAAAAGTTCAAACTGAATGCTGGGAGACAGGAAATATGGCAGCCTACATCCATGAGCGGAGATTTTATATAGTGAAACCCATACACAGGGCCACTTCCATTAGGCAACCCTTTTGTTAAGTGACTACTTAAAAGTAAACCCACTGTTTACAGCCCTGCATGGATACAAAATTTGTACCCACATCCAGTCTGTGATCCACAAACATGGACAGTGCACATCTGCATCCTCAGATATAAAGCAGATTTGCAAGGCTCTACCTACCAGTGTTTAATAAAATAAAGTAAAATAAAATAAAAAATTTGCCCACTTGTAATTAAAGGCTACCTCCACTGGGCAATGGACTTTTCTGATCCTTTAGGCTGTTTCTAAAGGCCAGTTTCACTGTATCTACATTTTTGGGCTGTTAGGGAGAGTGTAGAAAAGAGAAAGAGCACGTCAGATGGTAATTAGGAATGACCCAAAAACACCTGGCAAGATGCTCCTTCATTTTTAGGCATGACACAATTCTAACATCCTACAGGAACTGCACACAATAGTACTTAGGCTATGTTAATCAGAGAAACTCTTAAAAATGCCTGAGTTTATCCCTGAATAAAGAGGTGTATATATATTTCAAATGGAAAATGCTAAGAGCTGTTTTGGCTCTTTTAGCGTCGTGGTGGACATGGTTCCCAGACAGTTTTGCTGTTGGAGTAGAGGTGATGTCCATGCCTACAGTAGCTGGGAGAGCCGCCTCTAATAGGTATGACCTCTTGATTCTGTAGCTTGGGAGGTACAGCTTTTTGATTTATGGAGATTACTGTGCCTGCCAACAGCTTCAGTGCTTTCTATGCTACCTGATTTCCAAGTTTTTTGAATGTTTAGTCTCTGAAATCATTGAGGGTGTGGCCTCTCGTACAGCACTTTTCAGCCATACGAACATCACTTCCAGTTAGGTCAGAAATATTTATAACCGAGAGGATATGACAGGGCTTTACCTACTGGTACAGCTGCCGTAGAGGAATCATACACTGGTGTACCTCACCTCCAACAGAACTGTCTGTGTGGGCAGGAGAGTAGAAGTGAACAAGCTTTCATCTCTGTGTGTCTTTCTCCTTATTATCACTATTCTCCTATATCCCAATCTTCCCTTCCTTTTCTACGTTTCCCCTCAAGTTTCCTATATCTTTTTCTCCACCATGTTCAGTATGTTTTCCCTCATCTTTTAGCTCCCCACCTGGTATCTATCCCTCTGAGTCCCCAGCCTAAAGCCACTCTTTTCCTTCCTTGCGTTTCCCCCCTCCGCTTCTCTTCTGCCAAATTATATGTGAGAGTGTATGGGAGAAATTATAGCCAAAGAATACAAGACAATTAAGTAATACGGGAGGTATTAAAGCATGACAGATTGTACTTTTCCGGGCAATTATTGCATACTTCACTTTGTGCTGTAAGGCATGAGTCCAGAAGTCAAATCACTTTAGACACAAGAAAGTAGAACACTATTCCCGCCCCCGCCCCCCACCCCTTTTACTTCTTTTTTTTTTTTTTTGAAAGCACCCCCCCCCCTTTTTTTTTTTTTTTAAAAAACAATTTTTTTTTTTTGGGGGGGGGGGGGGGGGGAAAAAGCCACTTGAGGACAAGAGGGCAGTTTAGGCCCAATCCTGCAAAGACTTACAGTGCGCAAAGTTAAACATGAATGTAAGGCGTCCCACTGAAGCCAATGAAACTATTTCTGTGGGCTAAGGACAAACACATGCTAAGTCTTACAAGGCCTAAGTCTTCATGCCCCGTTTAGGGCAAACTACTCAGCCAATTAGTGTAATGAAATGTTTTCACTTTAAAAGGCCCATCAAAATATAACAAAAAGTAAAGGAAATCATTGACAGAGCATAAATATTCAGATCCACACACAATTTCCCCTCCTAGGAGGGAAAATGAATGAACCATATATAACAGATTAACATTAGTCATATCAATTAATGCACTTTGAGAAGGCCCTCACATACCATAAGCTGCGTCTACACTGGTAAATTAAGTCAATTTAAGCTTGCTTGAGTCGACTTAATTTACCCTGCGTCTACACTACAGTTTCCTTAAATCGACTTAAGCAGCTTGCTTAAGTCGACTTAAGGAAAATAAAGTCGACAATGAAAATTAAGTCGACTTTATAACACCACCTTTCTATTTGACCTAAGGCTTAAGTCAACTCCCCAGAGTCGACTTAAGCCAGTGTAGACGTGGGGTAGCCCTAA
>ML685814.1:3843979-3865653 GCA_007922175.1 Pelusios castaneus
CTGCCCACCCTGCCCCTATGCCCTGCCAGGGTCCCTGTCCCCCTTTGCCCCATTGTACCTAGGTACAATGGGGCAAAGGCTGAGCCCCCTGGCATTGGGCAAGGGGTGCCCCCCCTGCCACTGTGGACCTCCCCTAGGTCCCCCTAGCCCCTAGAAGTCGACCTAGGCATCCAGTGTGGATGCTCTAGGTCTACTTTCTAAGTTCCCCTTTAAGTCAACTTTAATTTTAAGTGTAGACGCACTAAGTCGACTTAAATTAACAAGTGTAGACATAGCCATAATGAGGGGCACTGTATGAGAACATGAATAAAATACAAATGCAGCCATGCATTTATTGGCATGAACTATTGAGAGCTGTCCAGAAAGCTCCAGTTCTTTCTGGTATTGTAAAGTCATTTGTAATATAAATTAACAATAGGCCTACAAGAATTTATATATCTGAAGGGCAGACTTCTTTTAAGGACACTGGGTTGGATTCTCCTCTCGGCTTTATACTATAGCTCCACATTTTAATAGTCATTCTTGCTTTACCTGAGAGTGCAACGAATCAGGTTCAAAATGTATGTGTTAGAAACAGGATGAGAGGAGGTCAGTTGTTCATGTGTCATGTTACACAGAAGCTACTACTCTAGCTACTATCGCTGGGGAGTGGCAAAAGAAGTTAGGAGTACCTGATCTGAAAGTGAGGAACATGTTTTGCAAACTGTTCTCTGTGTCAACAATGTTTATTAATCCTGATAATCCATCAGTTGAAATAAAGGAGTTCCTCCACAAAGAGATGGAACAAGTTTTCAAGGCTTTGAAATTAAGGTCTGTTCTACACTACAGACCTGCATTAGTCTAAGTATGTTGCTTGGGATGTGAAAAATCCACACCCCCTGAGTGACAGTTATACTAAAACTACCCCCCCCTCCCCACCTCCATTAGACAGTGCTATGTTGGACGGCAGGAGAGCTCCTCCTACCAACAGACCTCCTGCCTCTCAGGGAGGTAGATTAAGTAAGCCATTGGGAGAGCTCTTGCCCATCATCTTAAGAGTGTCTTCACGAAAGCAGCATTTTAAGTGTAGACATGCCTTATGTAGGGCTCTATGGAAGGACTGTCATACTACACAGAGGCTGAGGTCACATTCACAGCATCTGCCTCCATTTTATGTTCAAACTGTTTTCAACACAATACATGTGATCTGACAGTTGCCAATCGGCGGGACAGATTTTCAGAAGTAGGCACCTAAATTGCATCAGCCAAAAAGTATGTCTGAACAGGCATTGTGCACTCAGAACCAGTAATTGTTTGGAGAAATCCCCGCGTATGTACACAACCACTTGTTTTGAGCATGCAAATATGGATGGGGCTCAGAAGCCATGCTCAAATTCTGCATGTTCAGTTTAGGCAGCCAGCCTCTGCTAAACATGTTGTTGCAAAGCAACAAAACACCAGTCAGCTCTTCTGATCATTCCTAATTGTCCACTTGGGGATTTGCTACGTGTTCCTTTGGTGCTGGCCACAGTCGGAGAGAGACAGGATACTGGACTAGGTGGAATGCTACTCTGATTCTGCATGACAGTGCCTATGTTGTTTAATAGTTCCAAGAAGGAAGGCATCAGAAAATGGCTAAGAAGGACGTTTAGCACAGGGTTTAAGGAGTAATTAGGAATGATTCAGGAATATACTAGTTTTATACATTTCTTATAGGCTTGTAATCTTGGCGACAGGCAAAATCCTAAATACACTCATAAGGGATGAGATCACAAAACATCTGGAGAGAAGTGAGCTAAGTAGAAACTACGCAGTGTTGCATAAAGAGCAATTTAGAAATGTAGTGAAAAGTTTCAAGCAAAAACCACAGAGATCAGATAGGGTGAAAAAGTGGATGTAATTTGTTTGGATTGCTAAAAAGAGATGGAGTCAGAGTTATAAAGCAGACTAAGACACTCAAGCTGCACTTCAATGGATAAAGAATTGATGTGGTGAGAGCAGATTCACAGAAGTTTAAGATGTTAGGAAGTACAAAAGGACCAGTTCTGCACAGCGCTCAAAACACTCAGGACTGGATTAAAACACTGACACTATTGACCCATTCCTAGAATACTAACTCCTGGAGCCCTGTGACTGCTTACAAAAAAAATCTCAGTTTGCATTAAAAAAAAATGTTTCTTGCTTTCATGGTTGCAGAACTAATCTTGAAAACAAGAACCAACATGAACAAAGACATCTGCCGGAGTCTACAGAGAGCCTGAAACAATAGCTCTGAGAAGTGTCAGCTGTCTGACTCATCTCACTGGGTTGTTAATTCTGAAACTTGCTGCTCTGGAGGACCCTGTACCAAGTTTCTAGGGTTGCCAGACGTCTGGTTTTCAACCAGAAAATCTGATTGAAAAGGAGACCTGGCAGTGTTGACCAGACACTGTGGCTATGTCTACACTAGAAAAAGTTAGGTTGACTTTGTTAAGTCGACTTAACAAAGTGGTTAGCCTGAACATGGACTTAGTAAGTCGACCTAACTGCCCTTAAGTCGACTTAATAAAGTCAATTTAAGGGTTAATCCATGTCCACACTGTGCTTAAGTCGACCTGAGGAGTCGACTTAAGGGTTAGGTCGACCTAACCGGCGGTTCTTACTAAGTCGACTTAAGCTTTCATTAAGTTGAGTTAAGGAATTTCTTAAGTTGACTTAATGAAAGCCCAGTGTGGACGTGCAGTAATTTAGGTCGATTTAAGCACTTAAGTAGGAGGGGGAGAGAGCAGTAAGTGACTGGGGGTAGAGGTGGGCAGTGGGAGGGCGGGGCCTCAGAGGGAAGAGGCAGAGAGGGAGGCATAGGAAGTTCCAGCACACAGTGTCCATTTTTTGCATATTAGAAAATTGGCCTTCCTAGTGCCAACACTACCCTAACAGAGGGCTTTGCCTGGGGGGTGCCCTCACTGTAGCTAGCCCCTCATGTCTCTGCCAGGATATTGTCAGAAGGGGTCCCATATCAGAAGGGTGAGTAAGAGCTGAGTTCTTCTTCCTCTAGGGTATATCTCAGCCTGCCTGAAAAGGTGGAACAGAGGTTCAGGCAGTGCATAGGCTCACCAGCCCATGCAGCTTTGTTAGGCTCCCACCAACCTAGCGAGAGCTCTTGTGTGAGTAGCTCCTACTGCAACTATCCCTGGGAGAGCTAGGCCCTGCTAGAGGACGCCTGGCCAGGACATCAAGGCAGAGCTAAAGGGAATCCATGTGAGCTTGTGCCTAAATCGCTTTAATCTTGCCCTGAGCATATCCTGTGAGGTACTGCATTATCAAAACAAATGCTGACTACCTAAGAACTGTTGTCCCAGCCAGAGAGACCACAGTTGATGATGTCACACCAGGTATGGCATAGTGAAGTTCTCAGATGTGGCTCAATTTTGTGAATCCACAAAACTTCGGAGGGGGAATTTTAGTGAGATGTGGCTGCATCCTATCATGCAGGATGTGGGCAAAGATCTTTCCTGGGACTGATAATGAGAATGACTATAGTTGGCACACTCAGTCAAAGAGCCTTTGCCTGTACAGGAACATTGTGATGCCTTTTTCTGCATTCTGTTGCTACTTTACCAATACTGTCTGCTGGCACAGGCCAGTGTTCATTGGTTCCAAGACACCAAGCTTGGGCTGAATACGATCAACTGTGGTGCATCTTCCAATTGGATTTGTTTGAACAGAAACTGAGGACACTCAACACTTCCCCACATGTGCTCAGTGTCTTGTATTAGTCTCAGCAGAGCACATTGATATTGCCTAATAAACTCTATACTAAAGTAAGCCTTTCAAGAAGATATCCCAACATGGTATCCAGGTTCCAATGGCTCTGAAGTGGATGGATCTGGCAATAATAATTGAAAGGAAAGCGATCGTAAGGTGAGTCTTAGAGATCAAGTTAGATTAGACAGGACAAAACTCATGTTTCAGTTTAGACAGGTTTAAAATTGGACCACGCCCTCCGTGACTCAATTTATGTTCCAATGCCTGTTCAAGTAAATGGAGTATCTTTCCATTTAATACACTGGCACTCGATTTGGCCCATAAACTAAATCTGCCTTGAAGAGATATTCTGGAAAACAAAGAGGAGAAGAAGGGTATGTAAGAATGGACAAAAGTATGAAGCCATCAGTATGATGCAGACATGAGAACAGAAAGACCATTTCCATCCTGGGGGAGGGGGGAGGGATGGTAATAATTAAGGCTGGTTAAAATAAAGTTTTTCTGATGAAAAATGACTTTTTGAACAGTATAAAAGTTTCACTTGGATTTTCATTTTTATCTTTCTGAGAAAACAATTAGAACTGAACATTTTTGTTTTAAAATCAATTTGAAATTTAACTTTTCATTTTAAATCAAATGGACTCAAAATGGAATTGGGTGAGGGGGTTTGTTTCCATCCACTCCCCTTTTCCCTTCCTTTGTTCCTTCTACTCCACTACTACATCAAGGGAATTTTTTCTCTCTAAATTGTGCTTTGAACTTAATCTCTCCCCCCCCCCCCCAACTTGTGTTCTGCATTGAATTTCTCTTGGGAGTGAAGTAGGGTGGGGGGAAAGAAAACAAAAACCAAGGAGTCTTCGTTTCAGTTCATTCAATTTGAATTTAAATAATTTTCTTCACTTTGGATTAATATGAAACTATATTCTTCCATTCTGAACAATTTCAACAGAATATTTTTGTCCCAAAATGCATTATTCTCAATTTTTCAACCAAAACATTTAGCACTTTGCATCTTCATACTACTGCATAGGTTTAATCATCCCAACACAGTAGGAAGCAGGTAAGTGCTGTATGTATTGCAAAAACTGAAAAAATAGTTCATTGAGCTACCTGGGGGCACACAGCAAGTCAATAGCAGAGCCAGGATTACAGATGTAGAACAGAAGTTGGGGGGGGGGGGGGGAGGGAGAGAGATTGGGGTATTTTATGTGGGGTTTGTTAGACTATATTTATAAGGCCTTGTACACACTACAAAGTTATTGCGCGATAAAGCCCTTTAATGCGCAATAACAAACAGAGCGTACACACACAACTTACAGTTATTCCGCGTTAAGTCCCTTCTTTTTGCGCAAAATGTAAACCACCTAAACGAGCGTGGTTGCTGCTAACGCGGAATAGTTGTTGCGCGATGGCCAGTGTGTGTACGCTTATCGCGCAATGTGAATATAACGGAAATGGCCCACAATTCAAATTCCATCCCTTCTGCACTTCCGCCTGTACTCTATCGTCGTGACGTCATTTTTCCCGACCTCCTCTTCTGTCCCGCGAATTTTTGAATTCACCACTCTCCCTTCTGCCTCGCTGTTCGGTGCTGCTGCCTCTGTGTGCTTCGCTCGCAATGTCGTCGCGCCGCAGCAAACGAGCTCCAGCCTGGACAGCAGCAGAGGTGATGGACTTGATCGGCATCTGGGGAGAGTCCGCCGTGCAGTCACAGTTACGTGGCAGCCGGAGGAATTTTGACATTTTCGGTCAAATATCCAAAGCCATGACCGAAAAGGGGTACGAGCGAGACACCCTGCAGTGCCGGGCAAAGGTGAAGGAGCTGCGGATAACATTTCACAGAGCCAGAGAGGCTAACCGGCGCTCTGGCTCCGCGCCAGCAACGTGCAAGTACTATAAGGAGCTGGAGGCGATCCTGGGCGGCGATCCCACAACCACCCCGAACTGCACGGTAGACACCTCGGAGACTGCACCCCAAACAGAGAAGGAAGCAGAAGGCGACGAGGCAATTGTGGACGAGGAATCAGAAGAAGAAGACTACGAGGACGGAGAGAACGGAGCCACTGACCCGGGGAGCCAGGAGTTATTTTCCACCCAGCCAGAAACAAGCTCCACTGATTCCTTCTCCACGCCTACCCAGGAATCATCAGAAGGCAGCTCTGGTAAGTCCCGTTCGCGATGTCCTCTATTCTAGGTGCTACAGCTCAGCGTAGACATGGTTTTTTTGCAAGGGGTTTTTGTTTTCGGTGTCCTCAGTTCTGTTCCTTACAGAACTGTAAAGGTGTTACTAGCATTACTTAAAAACGTCATCGATGTATGCCTCGATTTCCAAGTAGTCGTTCCCTTTCAACTCACTGAACGCGTCATCCAAATATTTCCAGAGTCTTCTCTTCAAATTACATGGTAGAGCATTCCTTTGCACTCCACCATTCAGGGACACTCTTCCTTTCAGACTCGCAAGCACTCCTGCGGGCAACATTGCTGCGCACAGTCCTGCAGCGTAAGGTCCCGGCTTGAAGTCGGCAACATGAAGGAGATGCATTCTCGCTTGCAGAGGCACTCTAAGCAGTGTGAGATCTGCCTCGATTTCAGCCATCTCGGGCACGGGATCAGAACTTGGTGTGGCAATAGTCAACTCTCCGTTGTACTAGCTCTGCAACCCGTACCAAGCTTTGGGAAATCTGTTACCGCCCCCCCATAGGTCCCCTCTTGTGTATTGAAGGAATGTGTGGGGAGAACAACATCATTTGCTCCTGACCGTGGCGAGAACAATAGCGGCATTCTACATTTTTCATATCTGAACAGGAATGACCTTCGGTGGACAGTCTACAGCTGCAGCTGAGCGTCTGAGGAGGATAAGGCGGAGGCCTCGCAGGAGCAAGGAAGACGTCTTCCAGGAGCTCATGCAGTTCCATGAGGCTTCTGCGAGGGAGACAAGGCAATGGAGGAGGCAGTGCAGGCAGGACAGGAGACAGAGCAGTGCGAGGAGAGAGCAGCAGAAGGATGCCCTGATAGGCATCATGCAGGAGCAGACCAACCTCCTCAAGACCATGGTCGGTCTGCTACAGGCTCGCACCCCCCATCATCAGCCTCATATGCCTTTCAGTGCATCCACGCCACATTCCCCCCCCAGACAGTTTTTAGACCACCATGGACATCCATGGTGTAACCCTAACAGAACCCCTCCCCCAACATATGTAGTTGAGTCCCGCACCTACACCCACCTTTAGTCCCTACTCCCCTCAAACCCGAGTTTTGATCAATGTTAATTAAATAAAGTTGAATCCTTGTTAAACTTAATCATACTTTCTTTATTTGTTTCATTAATTTAACATTAACGGTTTTTGATTCAATGAATGTTTACAGGGGAAAAACACAAAATTTCGAAAGCTTAATTTTTAACAGTTGAAACATATAGGAAATGGTTAGTAACTATATTCAAAGGTACAATTTTAACCAACAGTACTAAAATGGGTTTTTAACGCATCCCTTATGCGAACTGCCCTTAGCTGCGCCCCCCGGATACCCCTCGTGTCTGGTTGCTGGTAGGCATTTTCCAGACGTTGTGCCTCAGTGGTCCAAGAGTTCCTGAATCTCTCCCCCCGGCTTTCACATATATTGTGAAGAACACAGCAAGCCGAAATAACTAATGGGATCCTGTCCTCGTGGAGATCTAGCCTGCCATACAGCGCTCTCCAGCGCGCTTTTAAACGGCCAAAGGCACACTCCACAACCATTCTGCATCTACTTAACCGGTAATTGAAACGCTCCTTGTCAGGATCCAACTTCCCGGTGTACGGCTTCATGAGCCATGGCATCAGTGGGTAGGCGGGGTCCCCAAGTATCACCACTGGCATCTCTACACCGCCCACAATTATTTTCTCGTCTGGAAAAAATGTGCCAGCATGTAGCCTTCTGAATAGTCCAGAGTTTCTAAAGATGCGTGCATCGTGCACCTTTCCAGACCAGCCAGCATTAATGTCCATAAAGCGACCACGGTGGTCCACCAGTGCCTGTAGAACCATCGAAAAGTATCCTTTCCTGTTGATGTATTCAGAGGCAAGGTGGTCGGGAGCGAGAATAGGGATGTGAGTCCCATCTATTGCACCCCCACAGTTCGGGAAGCCCAACTCATTAAATCCTGCGATGATCTCCCTCACGTTTCCCGGGGTCACCATCCTCCTGAGCAGAATACGGTTGATGGCTCTGCATACTTGTGACAGTGCCACTCCAACGGTCGAGCGTCCAACCCCAAACTGGTTTGCGACCGAGCGGTAGCAGTCTGGAGTCGCCAGTTTCCAAAGTGCGATAGCCACACGCTTCTCCACGGTCATGGCGGGTCTCATCCTCGTGTCCTTGCATCGAAGGGCAGGGGCAAGCTCCTGGCATAGCTCCATAAATGTGGCTTTCCGCATTCTAAAGTTCTGTTGCCACTGATCATCATCCCACAGCTGAAGGACGATTCGTTCCCACCAGTCTGTGCTCGTCTGCCGGGACCAAACACGGCGGTTCAGGCTGTGTTGCTGGTCCGCGAAACTGATCAGAATGTCCGTTTGGTTTTCAATGCTGTCATCATCCGAGACCGAGTCATCCGTGTCATGCTCCGAATCATAGCCAAAGGCAAACCGCAACAGAATCTGGGCTGTGTTCACAATGCTGAAGGCAGCATTCAAGATCACAGCTGAATCCATGTCGATTCTGAAAAGGCAGTGCCGAGAAGAAGGTTGCTTCAATTTGAAATTCGCGCTCGTTGCTATTGGCAACCGCTGGGTAGCGTCAGTAGCGGAATGCACCACGGGAGATGATACTGGGGACTCTGGGATACGTACCCACAATCCCCTTCGCTTTCCTGGAGGACTGCGCTCAGAAGGGGGGGGGCTTTGTTCCGTTAGAGCAAGCATAGTGTGTACGCGATCTCGCGCAACAACAGCCACGGGAGAATTAATGCGGAAGAGGATTATTGCGCGTTAAAAATGGTAGTGTGTACATAGCCTAAGACAATGACCCTTTCTGTTTACACTCTTAACTGCCATTACACTTTATTTCAAAGAGTAAGAGTCGTCATGGACACAATTACTTAAATTTCCAATCTTTGAATTGATTATGTCAGCGAATAATGCTTACACCTTATGCTTATATCCTCCAAAGAAAAATGTGGCTTTGATTCTGGTCTCAGACACAGAGGGGCACTGTACCTTGTAAAAGAAACATTAATTGCAAATTCACAACTTGATTGCATAAAGCAGTACCTTGTAAAATCAGCTACTGCAAGAAGCAATGTTTGTTTGCCTATTCTATGCTTTGGGATTTATTTAAGTATAAAAAATTCAAGGTTTATTTAAAGAAGTAAAATAAAACCAGTAAATAAACAGCTTTTTAGTGTTTCCATAGACAGACATTTACAATGTTGCAGGGACACCAGGTTTTTTAACATTATCAAAGGCTCTTGGTGTAAGAATTTTAATTTATAGGAGTTAAAAGCCTGTGCTAGCTTGTATCCAAGACCTTGTGTAATATTAACTGAATTATGTCAAGCATTTTCTGTCAGCTATGAGATTTGTCATAAATCACAAGAAATCTTGTAATAATGTAGTTCTGGGTTTTATGTCTCCAAAAAAGCCCCTTTCATAATGGGAAATACTGACTCTTATTTTCTTTAATGTCTTTCTTTCCTCCCTACCCTTGGGCTATGATTTTTTTTTTTCTTTCTTTCTTTTTTCTCCTTTCAGGAAAGCAAAAGCTTTTCCTTTGAATGACTGGAGAAAATCAAATATTTAGTTCAAGTCCATGTTTGTGTCTTCTCTGTCACACTGTAATAGACCAATTTCCCAGCATCTGCACAAGTATTTTAATACTTGGGCCCCATTTCAATTTTGTTATACCTCCATCTTGCACATTTCAGCTGCCAAAGAAGCACTTATGAATCAATTGAATTAACTGATTATGAATCAGTGCTTGAATTGCACTTCTGGAACTGAATACTTCTGCACTACTTGCACACCTGAATCTGAATCTACATTTGAATCCAAATCTTATGGCTGACCCGTATCTATGGTGTCTTAAACCAACATTCCAGATCCAGACATCCCCAAATGTGGCTGAAGTTAGTGTCACTACCTGCAGATTCCTCTAGTGTAAGGCTAATTCATGGCTCTTAGAGTCATTTCTATATTCCCTAATAAGGTCTAGAAAGAACCTGCCCTGTTTCTGAAACAAAGGATAGAGAAAAAGTAACATTTGTAAAAAGAAAGGAGAAAGAGCTAGATTGTGCAACCCTCCTACTGGTGAGTGCTTACTCACACAAGTACTTCCTAGGCATCCTCTCAGATGTAAGGGTTGCAGAGTTCAGTCTATATTCAGATACAGGCAACCAAAATAAATGAGATTTGTAGCATGTCCTTTAGAAAGCCAGAGGCTATGTCTACACTAGAAAAGTCGACTTAACTTTTCTAATGTAGACATAGCCCCTTGTCGACCTTAAGTCGACTTAATGCTTTAAGTCAACTTAATAAAGTTGATTTAGGTGCTAATCCCCATCCTCACTTGCTTTAAGTCGATTTAAGGAGTCAATTTAAGGCTTAAGTAGACCTAAAACAAGGTGTTATTAAGTCGACTTAAGCTTTCCTTAAGTCGACTTAAGGAAGTGCTTAAGTTGACTTAAGAAAAGTCCATTGTGGATGTGGCTTTATTTAGGTCAACTTGAGCCTCCTTAAGTCGACCTAACTTGCCAGTGTAGACGCACCCAGAGACAGGTCTTCCTTTTGGAAGTAAGGTCATACCTGAGAACCCTCAATAGGAAAGTCCTACACTGAGCTGAATATAGGGATCAACCACAGATTTGCTCCAGATGACTATACCTGCTAGATAATTACACAAACCAATCCCCTGGGTACCCTCACATGGCCAGAGTTCACTCTGTGGTGCCATGCTACCAATTTCTCCCCTATTCAGGACCCCTTAACTCACAGTTTACAGGTAATTATAGAATTCCCTTCCTGCAGTCCATTTATTTAGTCTTTACATAGTTTAGCTTTCTACATCCCCAGATCTCTCTCTCAGGCAAGAGATCCCCAGCTGTTCTTCCCAGAGGTAGGCCCAACTCCAATTCTCTCTCGCTTCTACATGTGGGGAGTCAGCCCTCTAGCTTCTAGGCCCCCAAATCCTTCTCCCAATCAGGGTCTTTTGTTGCAGCTGGGCCCAGTACTTACCTAGCTGAAGCTTAGCTTTTGGGTTCTGGTCTCCAGGCCCAAATCTTTTTGTCAGTGAGAGTCTCTAGGAAGAGCATCCTACCCACTGCAACTCTTCTCTGTGACAACTTCCTTAGCTTCCAGGTCTTCCATGCCAAAGCATTTCAAAGTCCCTCCACAATTTCCTGTGCTTCCCTCTTTCATTACAGTCTTCTGCTGTCATATATATGGCAATCACCCTGATCTCTCCCAACTGTGACTTATTTTCGAACCAGGTTCAGCTAGCTCCAGGCCTTAAGGGGCAAGCTGCCATGTTACAGGAGTCTATCATAAAGGGCTTTCTGTAACAAAACTGAGATTTATGCTGGGATCCTTTGGTATATTGATACCCAATGCATATCATAGGGTTGCCAACCCTTCAGGATTGTCCCAAAGTCTCCAGGAATTAAAGATGATATCATGTGATGAAATATCCAGGAATATGTCTAACTAAAATTGGAGTCCCTAGGAATAACTCTTTTCCTTGCTTCAGTAGGAAAGAGAAACTATTTTTTGCAATTGTTCCAACCTCTGAACCAGTTGCAAGGAAGGCTAATTAGTCTGACTTCCACGAGCCAAAAGGAACATAGGACATTTGATAGGGAGTTTGTCTGAGCCTCCTGAACTCTTCCTGGATTTCAACAAGTGAGATGTTCTAAAGCCAATATGATATGAACTCATAGGTCTTTCATCCTAAGCAAATAATTAACTATCATAAGCAATCAGGTAAAAGCTTAATACCATATTGTTCCCAGGGAGCTCTAAGGTACAGTACATTTCAGTGTGAAAATATGAAACCAATACATTAATGAGTCCATGGGTAATAGAAATCTCCAACCTATTCTCCACAGTAAAAACACATGAGAACTCAAGTTTCATCTGGTTTGACTTGATTTTAATAAATGCAGTTTGCTGTGCCATATCAAATAAAACATGTAAGCACTGCCATCAAACTTTACCCAATATTTACAGGGGAGCAGTGGAGAGAAGTCAGTCTTGAGGGCTAATATTTCTTGCTTATAAAACAACAGCTGCCATTTTTCAAGTTTATGTTGGCCATGAAACATTGGGGAGCAAACACATTCTTCAGCAGTAGAAGAATGCATGTCTTCATTTGAGTTATATTTTAAGAACTCAATCATAGCTAAGTCTTCATGGAAAAAATGAGCATCAGCATTTTCCTTTGGACTTGGCCAGGTCCAGAGGTCTCTACAATAGCATTCACAGATGAGGAATTTTCCATTCTGTGCCTTTTCCATGCTAAATCACACATCTTATCAGCTGCACAAAAATGTGGTGGTCTCACCCCATCCTGTCCAGAGATTTAATAACAAAAGCTGCAGTGAAAACCTATATTACTAAGAGTATTTTGATCAAATATATTTTACCATTTACCAGGATACCAACATATTATCCTCAGTTAAAAGAAAACCACAATTGTAAAACTACGTGACATCTTGTGATGTATAATCCTTGCCTTTTCATTGCGTTTGTCTACAATGGCCTCATTTCAGCTGTCTAGCCCCATTCAGAAAAATACTTTGCTGAACTGAGACCTTGGGCCTGATGCATCACTGACATTCCATTTAATTACTTACGATGAGTCTTAAATGGAAATTAAGTGATATGCATAAGCTTTATGCTGGCACTCTGCATGGGGGTGAATAACACCCTCTCAGAGCTGGTCAAATACTCTAGAATGGACTTAAGCCATTTTTGCTTGTGAATCATTTGTGAACCAATCATGATTTCTGTGCACATATTTGTTATTTGTAAATATTTGCCGACTAGCTGAGCAAATTATTTTCAAACTCTGGATGACTCACAAACTCTTCACTAACTCTTCACTGACTAATCATTCTTTGCAATTCATGATGCATGAATGCTTACATGGTATTGTGTCTGATCACCCACTGAATGACTAACCTTTCTAACATAAGCATGATGGATGGCCAGTTATGACTAATGAACACCTGCTATAAATTCTTGACACTTTGGGGATCTACAAATATTCTGAGGATTTCTGGCAGTCACCCAAATATTTGCAAATAATGACAAGTTTGCCAACATAGGCTATGTCTACACTTGTTAAATTAAGTCAACTTTGTTGACTTAGTGTGTCTACACTGGGTATTTAGGCCAACTTAAAGTCGACCTTGTTAAGTCGACCTAGAGCGTCTACACTAGACGCTTAAGTCGACCGGCAGGGGCTAGTTCGACCTAGGAGTGGTGCATTGTGGGAAGTGTGGCATGTGGCACCGGAGAAGTTCCCCTCCTCCTCCGGCCCCTCCTATAAAAGAGGAAGTGAGCTCAGCACCTTCCCCATTGTGCCTGGCAACATGGAGGCTGAGCAGGTCATGGACCAGACTCTTCTCCAGCGATTTGTCAGGCAGCTGCACGACCCCTGTCAGCTATTTGCCAGGCTTCTTCTGCTGTGGAGCAGGCTTCCCTGGCAACCTGCCAGCACAGAAGCAGACGACAGCCTGCCCCCCACCTTGCTGCCCCAGCAAGCTGCCACGCTCACAGAAGTGCGCTCCATGCCTCATCACCTCTGGGCATGCGCATCCAGCAGTGACTGGTGGGAGTGAATCGTCCTGACCACTTGAGAGGACAACCAGTGGCTGCAGACCCTCAGGATGAGCAAGCAGACCTTCCTCGAGCTGGTCCGCGAGCTCACCCCGGTTCTGCAGCGCATGGACACCCGACTTTGACCCGCCCTTCCCATAGACAAGTGAGTGGCCGTCGCCTTATGGAAGATGGCAACCCCGGACTCCTATCACACTGTGGCCCAGCAGTTCGGCATCAGGAAGGCCACTGTGGGGACCATCCTTGTGCAGGGCAACCAACTGGGTCCTGCTAGCCTGCCTCATCACCCCAGGCAACCTGCATAAACTCCTCGACAGCCTCACCAGACTTGGCTTCCCCAACTTTGGGGGTCATTTTGGGGGTCCCCACATACCCATCCAAGCCCCAGAACACCGCACCAGAGACTATGTCAACCGGAAGAGGTACTACTCTGTGGTCCTGCAGGCCCTCGTGGACCACTGCGGGATCTTCCAGAACATCTATGTGGGGTGGGCGGGGAAGGCGCACGATGCACAGATCCTGCGTAACTCCACCCTGTACAGGCATATGCAGGCGGGCACCTTCTTCCCCGACCACACCATCACCATCGGGGACGTGCAGGTGCCCATACTGATCCTCGGGGATGCCGCCTACCTCTTGCTCCCCTGTCTTATGAAGCCATACAAGGCCGCATGGATGACAGCAGGGACCTCTTCAATTAGAGGCTCAACCGGTGCCACAGCGTCGTCAAGCATGCCGTCAGATCTCTGAAGACTCACTGGAGGGTCCTCCTGACTTGCCTGCAGCTCGGTGAGAGCAACCTCCCGGAGGCTGTCAGCTCATGTTGTTGCCTGCACAACCTGTGCGAGCTGTGGGGGGAAAGGGTCCCCCGCGTCTGGGAGGCCAAGGCCGAGTGGCTCACCACACAGTATAAACAGACCGACAACACCCTGCTCCGGACTCAGTGGGTTCAGTGGCAAGCACAGCTCATCCGGGATGTGCTGAAGGCCCACTTTCTCAGCGAAGAGCACTGAGGAGTGGGTCTGCTACCAGGCCCCAAATCAATAAAAACCACAACAGACTATATAATGGTGTACGGGGTTTTTATTCAGAGGGCGGGAACTGGGAGTTGGGAGGTTTGAGGGGAGTGAAGAGGGTCAGGGGGAGTGGCCAGTGCTAGCCATCTCCAGAAGGTGGGTCCCGGACCTGCAGATGTCTGCCCCGTGTCCTGGCCTGCCGGCAAGGAAGGCTGCTTCTGGGGTGCAGGGTGGGGCCCTGAGGGAACAGGCACTCCTCCTGGCGCTCCAGGGACTGGGTCTGCTGCTCCATAAGGTCGAGCATTCGCTTGAGCAGCCTCTGCTCAACCCTCTGCTGCCCCTGCTCAACTCTCTGGTGGGCATCTTCCTACTCCTGCCAGGCCACCAGGCATGCCTCGGTCCACTCACTGATGCAGATTAGGTCCTTGAGAAGCTCATCCCATGAGCACAGTGCCCTCCTCTTCTGCCCGGTTGGGGCTGGTGGGGCCCTGGGAGTGCTGCAGGGTCTGCTGGGGAGAAGCAAAGAGCAGAGTTCCTCCCATTAGCTGGTGCAGTGTGCAGCCTGATAGCAGCTGCTGTCCCCTGACCATCCCCCTGACCATCCCCCTGCTTCCCACTCCCTGTCCCCTTGGTACACACCGGTGTGCTGTGCTGCCCAGGTCGTGTGCAGTGCCCATGGTGGAGACTTGCAGGCAGTCCTGCCTCAGGGGTCTCTCCTGAGGCTATGTGCCACCGGTGTTGGGTGCATGCTGTCTGGCCTTGGTGCTCCCACCTACCGTCCCTCATCCCATCTCCAGATACCACTGCTCTGCTTGGCTCTGGCTCCACCCCTCCCTCCCGCCACACAGCCTCCCTGCCCCATGGGAGGCCCTCTGTACCTCCCCCAACCCTGCCTGTCCCTGGGCCATGTCCCCCTGCAGTTCCTGTCCCACAGGCATGCACAGCCCTGCCAGAGGGAGAGAGGGAGGGAGCACTCACTGGCAGATGCAGCAGGTGTCTGGTGCACTGTCCTCTTACCTGGGTCATCTTTGGTGGGAGGAACCTGCTCCTCCTCCTCCTCCTGTGAGGACGGGTCTGCCATTAGGGCAGGGATGAGCTCTGGGCTGGCAACTTACTCTGGGGCTCACGAGGTACCTTGTTGCTGCTGGGCACTGGTCTCCCCCTGCTCCAGCACCACAGCCTCATCCACCGAGTCCTCCTCCTGGTCATCATCAAGGAAGGGTGCTGGTCGGCTGTTGCTCCCTGCCCCAGAAAGGCATCTAGCTGCTGGTAATAATGGCAGCTGGTGGTGGGGGCTGCCCTTGTCTGGAGCATCTCCTCCTGGGCCTTTTGGTAGACCTGTCAGAGGTCCTTTATTTTCATCTGGACCTACTGGGTGTCCTGGGTGTTGCCCTTGTCAGCCAGGGCCTGGGAGATGGAGGCATAGACCTCCCCGTAGTGGGGGCTGCCCTGCAACCAGGAGGTCACTGCCTCATCCCCCCAAATGGTCAGCAGGTCCAGGATTTCCTGGTAGCTCCAGGATGGAGCCTGCCTTCGCGCTGGCTCCTCTGCTCTGCCATCCTTGAAGACAGCGGGCCTGGCCAGCTCTGAGCGGCAGGGTGGGCAGGGCTGTGTCCTGCCCTGTTGTTGGCCAGGGCAGGCTCTTCCTGTGCCAGGAATCTTGGGAGGGAGATCTGGAGACCAATGAGATCAACTTAGGGCTACTCCGCATCCACACTGGCTTAAGTCAACTGAAGCATTAAGTCGATGTACAATGAGGTGTTATTAAGTCGACTTGAATCCTAACACCTATTTTGATTTGCTGTTACAGCCTGACCTGATCCTATGTCATACACTCCCCTGCATTTAATTTCCTCCCATTCCATAAGTTTCCCATCTTCAAAGCGTCTGACGAAGTGGGATTTTCTCCCACGAAAGCTCATGCGATAAATAAATCTGTTAGTCTTTAAAAGTGCCCCGGGACTCTGTTGTCTTTCTACAATAGACTAACATGGCTACCCCTTTGGAACTTTCTTCTTAGGTACACGAAGTTTGGAAAAGAATTATTGTCACAGCATCGTGCCCCATCCATTTCTTCTTTTAATTTGTTCTATAGTAGAACAATAGTTTTGCTAGACCTGTAGTAGAACATGCATTGGGCCAAGTTCTACCCAGAGTTATACTGGTGTAAAGCTGGATTAACATCATTACCGCCCATGTAAATCCAGAGTAAGAGCAGAATTTGTCCCATTTTCAGAGGTTGCTCAGACAGTAGTAATGGCAGCAAAATTCCCACTGTAACAGGAGCAGCAGACACAGTTTGCCTGTCTGGTGGTGTTTGTTGATGGCTGCATTGATGGAGTGTCATAACATACTGTTTTATTATGCAACTGCTTTTGATATGACTTGGCAATAGAGCCAGTTTGAACAGCAAACAATAGAATAAAAAACTTATGCCAAAATAAATTTTCTTTCAAGGATGATACTTTGGGAAATGTTATCAGGAACTTGATAATGCCTCTGTTTAGAAGAATTTAGGTCACAAGATACCAGTCCCATCCAAGAAAATCTCCACTCAGCTACACATACGTTCCCCTATATACTTTGACTCCGCTAGAATTATTGCTGAAATCTTGCTTACTCAATGTCATTGCAAAGCAAGTTTGTAATTACGGTGTCTAGCTCTGAGCACTACTAAGACATTTTATTTATTTTTCATACTGGCATTTTTCTTCTAATAGCCTCTTGCGTTTAAGAATTCTCTTAATTTCATAAAGAAAAAAAGTTCCTTTATTATAGAGTTACAGTGATTGACAGAATGTATGTAGCAGTGTACTTTTAAGACTGGCATGGGTGACCAGTTTTGGATGGTTGCTCATATACTGTAGAAGTGGAAATAATAAATATTAAAGTATTGCATATCTGGAGAACTTGTCATTACCATTTATGATCATTATGCTGGTCCATCATGTTAAATAAAATATTCTAGAAGTTATAGTAACAATGGAAAACATGAGCTAAGCTCTGGTAGTTATGTACATTACTATCAAAGAAAAAATGGCTTCTTTTAATCTTAAAATAGAAACACCGGGATAGGCATAAACTATCTAGTAGGGGATTGACTGTAAATTGAATACGGATTTACTAAATCCAACAAGCATTATGTAAACAGAATAAGACTTGGCTTGCAAAAACTTGATTTTTATTTTGTGGTCTTCTACAAATAATGCTAATGTTTTTTGCTGATTCCCAGCTGGTGAGGAGCCAAAAAGCTGACACAGTAAAAATGCCAGATGATTGTGAGTGGTTCTTTTTCAGAGTTAAAAGATAGAATTGTGCTCAGTGTGGTGTGCTGTAATTTACCTGAACCTTTGATTTAGATCGGTAAGACTGACCCCTTCCACCCAATCTTTGCTTTGAGTGTCAGTGAATCCAAAATGGAACTTAGTAGAGACCAACATAGTTTCAACACAAAAAACTTAGCAGCCATCAATTGGCCCAAGCTTGCTGGACATTGGACTCTGATTTCTAGAGCCCTGCAGATCTGCGGGTATCCACTCCAGATCCGTGAGTATCCACATCCGCGAATGTGGGTGCGGGTATCCGCAGACCCATTGTTGCTGATTGGTGCTCAGATGCGGATTCTATTTTTATCTGCCATGGGTGCGATCGATCGCTGACGCTGCTGCTATGATCCGGGTCAGCAGCACACAGGGGAACAAAGGAAGCACTACAGCCAACCCCTGCTCAGCTCTGATTGTGGTCAACCAGCCAATCAGAGTCTCTCTGACTATCAGTCAGTCAGCATGCTGGACTTTGGTTGGGCTCTCTCAGTCCCCAGCTGGCCATTGATTGGCTCATTCCCCACCTGGGCCCCGCCAACTTTTTCCTTTTCTTGTTTGCAGTTTGCTTGCTGTGCTGTCAATCAGAGATTTCATTGGCCAAGGAAATCTCTGATTGACAGCATAGCATGCAAACTGCAAACAAGAAAAGGAAAAAGTGGGTGGGGCCCAGGTAGGGAATGAGCCAATCAAAGGCCAGCATGCTGACTGAGTGAGCGGAAGTCTGAGTGTGGATGCAGATGCATATAAAACCTGGCATGCAGATCATGGGTCAGGTAGATACTGACACTGAGTTGATGCGGATTGGATCTGCATCCACATTTTTGTATCTGCACAGGGCTCTACCAATTTCCTGAAAAGGTTCACAAACCTTAATAAATGTTTGGACACATCTGAGCTAAGGTTCACATTTGTAACATAACCAGTTGAGTTTCATATGCTTTGAGGCTTTATGACAAATATTTGATGCGCAACTTTTAAATAAACGTGTTTTAATCTCTCCTATAGTTGCAGAGCATTAGTCTTCAATTCTGTTGTCATTGTTTCTTTACAGCACTAAGCAATTTGCAAAAACCACAAAGGGCCACATTTTCTTCTCTGTGATACTGCTTGTAAATCCAGAGTAATTACATCAATTCCACTGAAGCCATATTTAAGTGGTGTGAAGGTCTCAGGCTGGCCTTCTACAAAAAGGTGAGTCATTGTACAACAGAAAGCAGATAATGATAGCACGAGTAAGTGTTTCAACGGATTTCACATCCAAGCAGGAATGCAAGAGAATTTAGGCAGCCAGAATGTAACTCTACACATTGGAATTTAACCAGAGCACTATAGTTATCATGCCTGATGACCACAAGTGAGTGGGACCATATTTTTCCATCTCTAGCAGCACAGCATCTACTCCTACCATTTTTCTTGTTTATTCTGAGAGGATGACATTGAAATTCACCTCTGTGCAGAGAACCAGCACAGCCCTACGCATCACTTAAATTCCTCCTCAGCCCTAGCCTGAGGACTTAAGTGGACTTAAATGGAGACAAGGCCTTGTCCTGGCCCTCTCCGTAGGGAGGGATTTCACCTCAGCACCTAGAAGCATGCTAGGTGCCACACAGACAAATAACAGAGTTGCTGTTCCTGGCCTTTAGAGCTGTCAGCTTAGACTGGGACATTAGTTCAATATTGATTTAGAGGGCGAGCATCATCTACTGAATTTTTGAGACCACTCCCCACAGTAGGGTTCGTTTTTTCAATACTTCCCACCCACATAGTGACCAGGCCTGAACATGCTTGACTTGTGAGATCTGAGGAGTTAAAAGCCTGAAGCTCAATTGTCACTATTCTATAGTGTGAGTTCAAAGATGGAAGCAATAATACACGCATAGCCTAGCACTTCAAAGCAGTACGTAAACTGACAAGCTTTGTTTGCAAAAACTTGATCTCCACATTTATGATACAGTAGATGCAAAAACTAAGTTAAACAGAGACTTTTAAAAAAAATGTTTAATCACTTTCTGTAAAATAAACAGAGTCCTGTGGCACTTTTAAAGATTTATTTATCGCATGAGCTTTCGTGGGAGAAAACCCCACTTCATCAGATGCTTTGAAGATGGGACATTTACAGAATGCGATAAATAAATCTGTTAGTCTTTAAAAGTTCCACAGGACTCTGTTTGTTTTTCTGCAATAGACTAACACAGCTCCCCCCTTTGGAACTTTCTGTAAAATGTGTCTGACAACATGCTTAGACATCATCTCCTGTTCATGACACAAAACTACACGCTGACATAGGTATTAAGACCCACAGACTGCAGTGTCCTTACTCATGAAAAAGCCATGGCTATCCTAAAAACCAGAATTCTGCAGCTTTGGGCAACACACACATTGCTTGAAAATTATGCCAAGATGGCCCATTCCAACAACCAGCACTTATCACCCTTAATGAGAACACTGAGCTACCTAGGATTCCCTCATCAATATTTCCTTTTTAGAGAGAAGGGAATCTCTGCTCTTTGTTATTTTGTCCTCTTTTCCTTTGCTAGCTTCTTGGCAGCTATTTGGGGGATAGTGTAAGGAATAAGCCTTCCAACTGCAGAACAAGAGACAAGATTTGAATTAGTTATATTTGCACTATCCACTCAAAACTAACCACACTTTTGTTGCTAAAACAGGATCATTAAGGCTAAAAGACTCATACACTGTTTTCGTTGTTCTAGTGAGAATTATTTGCTATGCGCTTACAAAGAGTGGTCTGAAAAGTATTTTCCCCCTATATATAATGAGCAGGGATTTTGTGTGTGTGTAAAGATCCCTGCAGACTACAGATGTGATTTTATAGTTCTTCCCTCAGACTGATTAACAGAGAAATATCTTAATCCTGGAAGGTATCTAAAATATGGTAAAGGGGGTTAGAAATGACAATGAGAGTTTAGGGCTGGCCCATTTTCTTTTAACTTCTATAAAGAGTGTTTAATGGTCTTGGAAGGAAATACACAAAAGCTAAGAACATCTCCTGGAGAGTTTAAACCGCACCTTCTTTTTAAGTTTTTCCTCCCCTATAGAAAAATACTTGTAGAGGAGAATGTTCAAGTGCTTGTCTCTAGGGACTTTTCATAAGCAATTAAATATTCCTTCCCCAGAAACTGGTCTTTCCATGTTAAGGATCACAGGGTGCGTCTACACTTATAAATTAAGTCAACTTAAGCAGGCTTAAATGGACTTAATTTACTCCACGTCTACACTGGGCTTTCCTTAACTCGACTTAAGCTGCTCCTTAAGTCAAACTGAGGAAAAACTAGTTTGAATTAATAACACCTCGTTATAATTCGAAGTAGTGTCTAAGTCGACTTTATTAAGTCGACTTAGCCAGTGTAGATGCCCTAAGTCGACTTGATCAACTTAGGGCAGGGGGGACAAGGGAGCCCCGCATGCCTCTCTGGCAGAAGGGAGCCACCGTGGCTCCCCTGTCCTCTGGGGAGTCCCTGCTCCCTTCTCCCCGGAGCCGCGGTACTGGGGAGAAGGGCTCCCCAGCCAGGGCTCTAGTGGGAGGGGATCTCCTGTGGGAACCCTGGCTGGAGAGCCCAGGAGGCGGGCGGCTTGTCCCGGTGAGAGCCAGCCGGCGCACAGCTGGCTCTGCTGGGACCGAGAAGCCACTTGCGGCTTGTCCCGGTGAGAGCCGGCTGGCTCTGCCGGGACCGAGAACCCAATTGCAGCTAGTCCCGGCAGAGCCAGCCGGCGCACGGCTGGATCTGCCGGGACTGAGAAGTGGCGGGTGGCTCTCCCGGCTCCCTTCTCCCTGGGACCAC
>ML685814.1:3866053-3930101 GCA_007922175.1 Pelusios castaneus
GACCCACGGCTTCCCTGCCAGGGGAGCCATGGTCCTGGGGAGAAGGGATCCCTGGCTGGAGAGCCCGGGAGGCGGGCAGCTGGTCCCTGCAGAGCCAGCCATGCGCCAGCTGACTCTGCAGAGACCGAGAAGCTTCTCGCCGCTTCTCTGTCCCCGCAGAGTCAGTTGGCGCGCGGCTGGCTCTACAGGGACTGAGAAGTGGCCAGCGGCTTCTCGGTCCAGGACAGCCTGCTTTGCAGGGCTGGCTCTCCCGGGACGAGCTGCCCGGCTTCTTGTCCCGGGGAGAGCCAGCTGGCTCTCGCCAGGACAAGCTGCCAGCGGCTTCTCGGTCCCGTGGAGAGCCAGCCTTGCAGGGCTGGCTCTCCTGGGACGAGCCGCCTGGCTTCTTAACTTAGAAAGTCGACCTAACTTTCTAGTGTAGACATAGCCACAAACACCCAGTAACTGTGTATATATCAATAGTCGTAAGAGCCGCATGTCTCCCTGTGAATAGATTCCTAAGCAAGGCACATCACTGTCTGTCACATTTGGAAAGGTGGCCATTAGTACTGGTCTTGCACTGACCCTTTCTAGTTTTGTGCTGCCTGGTCTCCATGTAGACTGCTATATTTTACCACACATTTTTGGCTTCAGAGCTTGGATTTCACTCACTTGCAAATCCTTTGTCTGAAGCATGATGAGGTGGTTATTGGTGCAGATCTTTTGGTTGGAAATGATAAAATAATAGAGGCTGCAATCAAGACACTAATGTTAGTTGCTCAGAGATGCAACTCCACCATCTTGGGTAACTGGCTGTTGAGACTTGCCCACGTGTTCAGGGTTTAACTGATCGTCATATTTGGGGTTGGGAAGGAATTTTCCCCCAGGGCTGATTGGCCTGGGCTCTGGGGGTTTTTCACCTTCCTCTATAGCACAGGGCATGGCTCAGCTACCGGTGAATTCTCTGTATCTTAAAGTCCTTAAATCATGATTTAAGGAGGTAAATAACTCAGTCATAGGTTAGTGGCCTATTGCTGGAGTGGGTGGGTGAGGTCTTGAGGCCTGCATTTTGCAGGAGGTGAGACTAGATGATCGTACTGGTCCCTTCTGACCTTAGAGTCTATCTTTGTTCTTTGGGCCTTTTTCTTTGGGTTGTTTTTGGCCCAGTCCCAATTGAGCTTTGTATTTTCCCTCTGACACTCTTTCTGACCCCATTTCAACTTGGATTCCACAAAATGAACAAGACCCTTTGAAAGGAAGGTTTTTTTCTAGTTAGATCTGCAGTGTTGTAAGATGCTGAACCACCAAGTGGAGCCCATCTACCTGAGAGTGCAAAATCAATTTCAAATTATAGTTTGTAGCAACAACCCATTGCCCTTCAAAACCAGAGGCTGATGGCCCTAAAAAATGGACTGAGAGCAATACGAGTAACTTCCAGGCATCTTTAGGGAAATGAATAGTTTCCATTTTAAAGAAAGGCTCAAAAGGGCAGAAGATTATATCTAAAATGGTTTCTTTCTCTCTCACCCCTACCCTACCTTTTCATACCTAAAATAAACATAATATATCAACAAAATATGCTATTACACAGTCTTACGCGTTCCTTTCTTTAGCATGCAAGTAAACTTTAGTCTTTGAAGAATTCTGTATAGTTGTTAGTTTTGGTATGTGATATTCATGGGAGAGCAGCTGTGACAGATGACAAAGTTTGCTCTCTAATTTATTCTCTATTTGGAGGTAATTCTTGGAATAGAGTAGCTCCTTGGGAACTGGATATTGGTGCATGGGCTGAGATTTCTGGAAAAGAGGGGATTGACTGCATGTTGTTTGTGAGTGATTCAGTTCTGGGATCGGCGGTGCTTGTGTAAATAAAGCAAATATGACTTAGAATACGTCCAAACTCCATACCAGGGTTTCTTTCACAGGGAAATCAACCTGCAAGGACGCAGAATTCTTCTACCACTTGGCAGAGGGATGATATTGGTGTCATAAGTGGGACACTGATGTCAGAAGAAAAAGACAAGAACATACAGTGGGAAGCACCTGAAAAAGCTGAGAACAAAAATTTAGCCTATAAAGTCCATACATTTCTAGGCTAGATTATAACTACAAAATGAATCTGGAATATTTCATTACAAATTGACTGTTTGAAACAATGAGAGCCAGAATCTCCCATTGAATTCACAGTTCATATTAATTCCCTCTGCAAGAGACTAATACTTCCATTTTATGTTTCCTTATCTAAGGAAAATAAGCTCCCAAAGACAGCTAAAATGGTGCAGTGTATTTCACAGAAACCTTTGATTAGCATCTGTTCCAGTGTTGTTGTGAGATTGCATTGTATATCAGGAAGCACTCACCTCTTGAGCACCACCTACTGCTGTGTGTAGTATTGCTGTCTTTTCCTCTTGGCACCCTCTGTACATTATCAGCCTTGCTTGGTGGATCTTCAGTAGCATAACCCACACAGTCAAAATAAATTCCTTCTTGTATAGAAAAGAGTCCAACAAAATTTGTCTATATGCCTCATTAGGGTCTTCAGTCCCAGATCTGGATCCTATAAATTCAGCCCTTTGCTTGGGCTTTCTAGCAAGCCTGGTCCCCTTCTTGTGGTTTATAACACTTCACAGGTGGCAGAAGCTGGGCCCACCCATTGCTCTGGGTTCCACCCAGGAATCTAATAAACAGCAGCCACATACTGCCCAAATCAATTCATTACTGCTACTTCCTTGGGCCTCCTCCCACCTGGCCCCTTTATCATCACTCTTAGCTTAGGGTTCAAGATCTTAGGTCCTCTCTCTCCCAGCTTAAGCAAATTCAGCCAGGACCAAACACTGGTTAAACCTTAAGTGCCATTGGTCAAAGAGGAACACACTTCTTGCCCATCTGCTCCTAGCCAGGGACTGATCTGCTAAGGCCTTGCAGCTCTTTTTATCTGAGCATGCTGGGCTCTGATTGGCTGCTTCCATGCAGTTTAGGCAGACCTATAGACTCATTTTGCAGGTTCTTTCCAGGGACAGTGTGTAGTAGGACTGCAGGACCTCCAGCAGGGGCCATGAAGGTTTGGTACACCCTGTCACACTGGCCTTTGCTATATGACCCTGGAAAGGGAGACCTCATGCTCTTAAAGGGTTAGGCTGTTCTGTCACATGCCTAGACTTGGTTTCCATTGCTGTGAAAAGACTTATTGTTCATAGAGCTAAGCTAAGGACAAGGAAACTAAGCAGGATGACATGGATTCTGGGCACATTAATTTTAAGACTGTTCTGAGTTTGCTCAGGCATGGCCATCTCCATGCAAATATCATTTTATCTTGCTCCAGTCCCCTGTGGTATGTTTTTCCATGAGTGTAGGGTGGTCATGTCCATTCGTGCTTATTTCAGGCTCTTTTTATCAATTGGGGTCTGCTCTGGATTTGAGGAGCATTTTTGGTGGAAAAGATCCAGCGGTTCTCACTGTGGGTGAAATTCACCACCATGCAGAAGGCCAGAACAAAATGGGCCATAGACTAGCGTTGCCCAAGCCCGCTCTGGCACTCTGCACAAGAGTGTGGATGTCATGGTGTGCTTTAGCTTGGGGACATGAGGCTGTACTTTTTTAAAATGACTTTGTAAGTGTGATTAGAGCAGTTCTCCCCAAACTTTTCATGCTGTGCCACACCCACCCTTTATCTCTCTGTCCCCTCCCCCAGGGCTGGGAGCAGGGCCATGGTTTGGGGGCTGAGGTTGGGAATGGGACCCCAGCAGCTGGGGGCTGAGGGGACTGGGTACTGCAACTGGGGGCTGAGGTGGGGCTGGGTGTTGAGGTTGCAGCTGGGGGCCAGGGCTGGGGGCAGAGTTTGGGGCAAAGTGGGCCAGGGTGGCACTTGCTCCCACCCCCTATGGGACAGACCCATGACTGCACCCTTCTGAACATTCCTCCATGCCCCCCTAGGGCAATATGTCCCACAGTTCAGGGACCTCTGGATCAGAGCGATCCAATCTCGTTTCAAAGCCTAGAACAGATTGACTCTCAAAAATGTACTGATTGCTTCCACTGCTCTATCACAATCCAAATGTATCTATTTTGCTATCTACTCTGCCACAAGGCAAGCGTATCTGTTCTCCATTTGAGGGCAGGTAAGGGTCACTCTGTGTCCCAAACCCCTTAGCCTCAGGGGATGCAAAGTCAGTTGGCTGTTCTCTCTCTCTCAGAGCTGAATGGCCTCAGAGCCAGAGTCAATAAGGTCACCCCTTCCCTCAGGAGAGTGAGGCTCAATAGCCAGACTCAACAGGATGGCCCTGGTTCACAAAGCAGCAAGGTCTCAGGGCCAGAATCAATAAAGTGGCCCTTCCCACCATGGCTGTGCAGCCTAAGGGCTAGAGTCAATCTAGTTGTCCACCTTGGTGGGATAATGTGATCTATTGGCACACCAGGGCAGAGGGGCACCTCCTAGGGATGTGCAGCGCCTGTGGTAGTGGGGCTCAGGCGCTCCCTCCTCCTCTGAGTCCTAGCTCAGGGCCCTGAGAGTGGTGAGCATAGTCACCACCAAGTCACCAGGAATCTTCCCAAAACATGCTGACCTATTCCCCAATTCCTGCACTGTTCAATTCTCCTGGGCTACTCCCCACCCTATCTCCAGTAGGGATGATCCACAATTCTCTAGTGCTCCCAGGGTCGTCAGCCAGTGCCTCTTCTAGTAGCTCAGTGCCTTACCAGAGCTCAGAATGCCTCAGCTCTGGGGGTGGAGTTTGCAGTAGCTCCCAGGAGAGAGCTGCAGCCTATGTCCTCCCTCTTCAGCAGCCAGCCCCAATTGAGCTGCTTGCTTGCTTGCTTGCTTGCTTCCCACTCTCTCTTGTGCCCAGTCTCTCCAACTGGAGCATGCCCAGGAGGGGTGAGGGAAAGGCCTCCTTGCCCAATAGGGTAGAGTTAACCCTTAGAGAACCAGTGTGGGGGCAAAAGCATGTCTCTTCACATACTCTCACCTTGGGCTGCTTTTCTTATTACTGCTTTCCAGGTTCCCCTTCAAACTGATTGGGGCAGAGCCTCTGCCATGGCTGAAGAGCACTCAGATCCAATTAAGGATGCAAAGGTGAGGTAAAACTTTCCATTGCATTTCCTGGATTCATTAGGCCCAAGGGGCTGAAAGAGGGAGAGCCCAACGGTGCCCTCTATGCTGGAAACAGATGGTAGGTAGCTGAAAAGCTGCTATGCTGCCTCTATGTCACAGATGAATTTCCCTACATTGGGTGATCCTCTGTGGCTAGTTCCACCAGTAATGTTCATTAAAGCAGCTCTATTGCATTCCAAACACTGGGCCATCTCAAGATGAATTTCATTCCATTAGTTCCTGTCCATATTGATACTGTCTGCACTTACCTTTGTATACACTTCTCTATTAGCATACAGGTTTGCAATACCTCCAAATTTAGCATCATTGGCTAATTTTATTGCCATACTGCCTACAGGCCTCTCTCTCCAGCTCATTAATAAAGATAGTAAGATCTCTCAGACGCTTTCAATATCATTATACTAAGGGTTGTCGCTCCAGTGTCTATGGGAGATTACTGATGTGCAAGCAATGTCTCCACTGAGACTGGAATTTCTATGTATCTCCATGGCTCACGTCCCCTCTATGAGATAAGAATTGTACTGTGATTTTGAACAACTGTGGACATTCTTCCTCTGTCCTTGCACATCTCAAGGAATGTGAGTTCCTCATGACTGAAGTGTTTTGTGGTTTAGATTACTTCAGGAGGTGTGACCCAGGAACATTTCATTCTTACCTCCAATACAGCAGATTTGTAGCACTGGCCCACTTTAGTTCACCTTCCACTATCCCTATGAATAGCTTCAAGTATTTCTCCTTTAGCATCATCATGATCAAGTTGTATCTCAGAGACATTTGGTGATATTTGTCACGTACTGCCATCCCTCCTTCTCCTTTCTTTCCTATCTTTCCTCTATAGATTGCACCCATCAATACAATGGGTATTTATCTATAAACTAATTCTGAGATTTTTGCACTAAGCCATACTTACTACTCACAATAATTCTGCTAGTTCTTACTACCCCATTCCTTTTGTATATAGGTGCTTCATCACAAAAATATTAAAGTTCTAGTACATTTTCTGTTGCAAAACACCTCTAGCTGTTATATTATTTTAGTGGTTGTAAATTTATACTGTACAGATAGAGTTACAGTAAGAAAAAGTTGCCTCTCTCACCCTTCATATTTTCTTTAAAGCCAGTCTAACAAGCCTGGACAGTTTTGATCCCAGGGTGTTGGTTTAAATCATATTTAGAAATGGGTGATTTTCCTTTGAAAAGACAGAAATTTTCAATTACAATCATTGGCCACATTCAATGATGTTTTTAACAGAGTTACAGCAAACTTTGATCATTTTCCTGTGATCTAAGTTTGCCGTAACACTACTGAAAATCTCCTGGAGGAAGCCTATTGTATCCAAGAACCAAAGGACTTCTTAGGTTTCAAAGAAGAGCCCAATTCTCTTCTTTGATACACATAAAAAGCTGATTTTCTTAATAGGCTGCCAATTTTGCAATATAACATGCAGCATAATGAAAAAATGGAAATGAATGAAGATATTTCCAAAAATGATTTGATATTTCTCTATAAGCATATGCCAACATTGTCAAATGTGGGAGCCTAAAATTAAGCACTAAAATTTATTTTTATGCTCCTAAATGAAAAGAAGCCTAAATGTCTGAGGAGCAGAACATCTATTGCTGCTAACTTCAGCATGGTTGCACAGCAGAAAAGGCACTGAATTTGGGCCAGTGACTTTCACAAATATGCTGCAAATATTTGTAATCTAGTATATGTATAAAAGAAAAAGGCTTTTCTTAAAACTGAAGCCATTTCACTGTGTGCCTAACTGTTAAAACTGGTAGAAAACGAGATCTAGGTCATCTGAGCCTAATTATTCACCAGTGATGAGTCAATATGGAGTGCTCTAATCACAGAGTTTGCACTCCACAAACTCAGATTAAATTTCTCTCTCCTCTATTACCAGCCTCTACCTAAATCAATTACAGGTACTATATTTCAGGCCCTCAATTTGTGCCCTAAACTTATATTGACATCAAGAAAGTCCAATATGTGACAAAGGCAGCCTGTGACCCTTAGTGATGTCTCATGTAACTGTTCACAGCAGATTAGAAGGAATGTCTTTCTCATCTATAGTGAAGATTTTACTTTGCATTATCCTTGTTAGGTTCTTAGGGTGAAATTCACTCCTGGGTAAATACCTTCCTCTCCCCCCCACATTAAAGGTTTGTGAAGCAGTTTAAAGTTAAAATGCAGGTCTTGTCAGAAAACTGGCGGTTTAAAAATGATCACTTCTCACTTAGTTTACCTGCTCCTGGTGTATGTTTTTGGACCACATCACCTTCTGTTCCTGAGAAAAAACAGGTTTTACTCATTAGCATTACAAATTCAACACAGCTGTGGAAGAGCAAGTTGGATTTTGTTCTGCCTCTGCTTCATCAGCAAAACCATGATTGCAGAATCAGTGTTACTGGTGATCACACAACTGACGGGGCACAACCCGACTTTCAGACTGCAGTCACAGACTGCACTTAGATAAGTCATCTTTTCATTTGTGAATCAAGCACGTTTTATATGGATGGTACAGAGGAAATAAATATGGAGCGTGACATGGCAGTTTTTTTCACACTTCAGACTGAATCTTTCATTTTGAACTTTGAGATTGATGGTGTGGAGGGATAAGGTCACCTGGGAACAGATGTATGAGGTCAGAAGGGCCCTTGGTAAACAGTGGATCACTACTACCCTCTGGAACTTGCTAGAACTCTGTGTTTTTTGCAAATGTGAAATAATATGAAAAAACAAACTAAAACTAAAACCTCATCCCACAGTGGCAGCTTCTGTAGCTCCTGTCCCATAGGTCTGGCCCAGCTCCCTGCTCTAGGCATTGTCACCTGGCACAGGGGATTGCAGAACTGCTCAGGTTTGGCCTGGCCGCCCCTCCATCATGAAGATGGAGAGGGTGGCAAAGACAAATCTGAATGTTTCTATGACCTGACAGATGAGGGTACAGCAACACTCGCTGCAATGTGGCTTCCCCACCTCCTTTATCATGATAATGGAGCAGAAGCTGGGCCAAACCTGAGCTGTGCTGAAACCCTGTTTGTCAAGTTGCATTGCCCATAGCAGGGACATGGGCCCAGCCCTGCAAGACAGGAGCCTCAGAAGCTGCTGCTGTCGGATGAGGTTTTCATTTTATTTCATATTATTTCAGATTTGCAAAAACCGTAAGGCTCTAGCAATGTTCCACTGTTTAGTAGCGGCCTTTCTGACTTCAAACATCTGAGACTAGGTGACTTGTCTATCCACGTTGTCAAACTCCCAGTTCAAAATGAAAGATTCAGTCTAGACTTAAGCATGGAGCTGCTGCAATGGGGTGAATTGCATTACAGAGTTGCTTTGCATTCCCGCAGGTCCTTCACTACCCTATCACCTGGGTCTCACATACCCCTTGGCCAAAGGACTTGACCCCAGAACACACAATGAAATAACAAGAAATTCCCCCCAAAGACCTGTAAAATTATAGAGAATAAAAATAATTTCAGGGGATGTAGTCATTGACAGGATTTTTCACTCCGCTGACTGATGCAGCTATGTTGATCTACATTTAAAGTGTAGACCAGGCCTGTGACTTGGACTACATACCTGCTTGAACACTACTTACACATGGGTGGAGGCTGGGGAAAGCATGGATGGGCATTGCCTCCCAAACTGGATATGTCACAGAGGAGAGGCACCCAGATTTCTCCCTTCTATTTGGCCCTTCTTCCTCCTGTAGAGGAACATTTGGGAGGTGGAGGAGGAAGACAGTGGTGATGTCAGGTGTGTGTGTGCGGGTCAGTTTCCCATGGGGGCCATGTAAGGGGAGGGCAAGAAAGCAGCCAGCTTGGAGCTGTTTCAATTTTACTAGCCTATAAAATAAGAGACATCTCCCCTGAAACACAAGCATCTCACCAGAGGGAGCCATGGTCTAATCCACACCAATAACATTGTAGCAAGTCAATTAAGATCTGAGCTGCTTCCCAAGAGTCTGGGCAGTGACAGCATTGACTGTGTCAAGCCCCGATGAGTGACAGAGTAGGTTAAATAGTTCCAAAGGGGTACCCATGTTAGTCTAGTTCAGCAAAACAAACAAGGAGTCCTGGGACACTTTTAAAGACTAACAAATTTATCTATCACATGAGCTTTTGTGGGAGAAAATCAGTATCTGATGCTTGAAGATGGGGAATTTTCAGGGAAGGTTAAATGTAAGTGTAATGTGTTTACACAGAGGAGAAAAGAGGACAGGCTTTAACAATGGATGGATCTGATGTGTGCATTGCATGTTTATGTATCTCCAAAACTAGGAAGACATGATTCATTGTTACATGAAAGTACTCTGTTCTGTTTAGTCAAGAATCTGTTTTTATGCTAATGTTGATTTTCAAGTACTAGTTGGTACACATGGCAAATAATTCAGTTAAAACAAAAATATAAGGGTGATTAAACAATGAACATAAACTATATTTGTTATTTCAAATCCACTGTAATTTAAGAACCACTAACACTAGGTAAATCCAAAAGTTAGACCTTTACCTATTTATTATTAAGCCCCTTGTGCCCCAAAGATAGAAGTCAAACTACACTTATGTCTGTGCACCTTTGTGTGAGCTACCTGAACCTTCAGTCTGGGTATATAAGAGGAAGCACATGCTGTGTTCCTGATTAATCCTACAGAACAGATGGGTGTAGAGTGCACAAGGCAGGCAAGAACTGAGAGCAGACTTGACTCCCCTTTTTGCTGGCCAGCGCAGCTGAACTAGCCTGAGTGCACCATAATTTGCAGCTGTTATAAATCAGCTGAAAATTACTACCCCCAGAACAATGAGAGAAGCAGCAGGGACGGAATTGGGACTCAGAGGAGATGAATCTGTCTCCCAGCAGCAGTTTTGCTGGGGTGTGACTTAAAAAACACCTCACCTATTGCTTTGGACTGGCCAGAAGCAAAATCTAGCCCAACACAATTTTTATTTCACAGCCTATGAGAGTAGGTGAATGCCCATATCATCACTGTGATATCAGCTGCAGGCTTGCTTTTATATCTTTTCTAAACTAAAATTTTGACCTTGATTTCCTGATCAAACAACAAAAAGAAAGAAAGGAGATAACACGAGGAAAAAATACATATGCAATAAAAGTAGACCCAGAATCTTAAAGTTGAATACAATTACAATGTAGACTCTGTGTGTGCGTGTGTGTGTGCACATGCGTGTGTGTGCACAAACACAAGCACTCACTGTCCTTGCATCCTTTTGATAACTGGTTTCATTATAGTATCACACAACCTCCACTGGTCTCATTTTTTCTCTTGTGCATTTCTTAGACTCTCTCTCTAGATATATATCCAAAGAAAAAGGATAACGATAGTTTTATCATGCTGCACTGGTTCTCTGTAGTGTTCTGCCATTCATCTCTCCGCAACATCAAACTCTGTTGTCCTGTATTATTTTAAGTCACATTAATATCACGATGGTGACATTTGTCAGAAATTGACTATATCCCAGTCTAATGAGTTGTCAGAATTTCTGCAATGTCATTTGTCTTCCAGGCAGGTTATTATTATGAAGGCTGTCAGGGGCGGGTGAGGATGGGGTGAGCAATACATTCTCCAGTCAGCGGGGAGCTGAGACTCTGTTCACATGGTATCAGCAGGGAACTGTGGGAACATGCCTACCATGCAAGTATCCACCAGGGCTACCATTCAAGAGAGCTCTGTGGGTTCATGGAAAGCTCAGTGAGGTTTCCTCTAATGTATGCCCTAATGAGCCTTAGGAGGGTGTTCTGCCTGCCTGTTTGCCTTTTGTATGGTAAAGCAGAGTGGACATTCTCATGCAATAATAGGCTTAAATTCAGCTTCTCATCAAGGCCTCATTCATGGGTGGAACAGCTTTTCTAATATCTATAGAACACAAGTACAGTAGGTCATTCCAATAACTAATTGGAGTAGACAGTTGCATATCTACCCTTCTCTCAGACCTAATGACATACATTTTGAATCCTGGCGGGTTCTGTATTCCATTTACACTCAACCACCTACAGAAGAAGATTTTGTAATTACATAGGCCTAGAACCTCAAAGGGTCAATGGGATTTAGCTGCTTTTGAGGTTCTGGGCCATGGTGCATCACATGTTCAAAGAGTTTTACAAACATAAACAAATTGATCTTCACCATACCCCTGAGAGGCAAGTACATCAGTAAGTGTTGTTATACCTCAGTGCCCCATCTGTAAAATGGGGATAATAATGCTCCACTTTTTGTTTTATATTCTCTTCAGGGCAGGCAGTGTCTCTTGCTATGTTTGTACAGGGCCTAGCACAATGGGGCCCTGAACTGGTTTTGTGGCCTCTGGACACTACCACGTTGCCAATATAATAATAATAACAATGCTGTTTTACAGATAGAGATGCTAAAACCAGAGATTACCAGACTCGCCCGAAGCCATCTGTCAAATCAGCACACAGGTGGGACTAGAAATCAGATCTTTCAACTCCCAGTTCCATGCTTAATATGTTAGATTGTAGTGTAAACAGTTATGGATCTTTATTCTGCATCAGTTGGAGAACAGTTCAGACATCCTTTATCATAAAACAGCATATCTGCTGCTAGCTCAGACACAGATATTGCCTCTGGAGCATGCATAAAGTCAGTACTGTTGACTCTTCCATTTAAAGACAGGCCTAGACAAAGACAGGCCAGATAAAACAGTTAACATCCAGAATTTCTCACTGAAGCACCTCATTACCACTTTGGAACGCAATTCTAATGACACATTGAGCTGTCCGTCTTCATTGTCAATATAACATCATCAAGAATGTCAACAACAAAATCAAGCACAATCACTTTACATGCGGAAAGAAGCAATCATCCCTCCAGGAGTGGTTTGTACTAGCTTGGGGACTTTTCACTTCTTGCTTGCTTACATCTACTTTTCAGGCTGCTGCCCTTGAAACTTGTCTCAAACAGCTGATATTATAAAACCATTTAGCTACAGTTTGGACATCTTCAAAACTTCTTCATCATTCATTAAAAGTTAATTCCACACCAGATAAGAAATGTAGACTATGCCAAATTGGTTAGCACTTTGTTCTGGGACCTTGCGGAATATAATGCTCCTTGAATTCAGACACAAGCCAATAGCATGTCCTTTCCTTCTCAACATAGAAGTATTTTAATTGCTATTAATTTTACATGGAATGCACTCAAATATTACAGTGACAGGCAGCAGTATAAAAGCCTAAAATGGATCAAACAGAGACCAGGTAAATGACTTAATGATTTGCCCAAAAGGTTGTCATGTAAGGATCTTATTTTGACATTTGACATTGAAGGCAAAAATATCCAAGATTCATTCGTTTAAAAGATACCCCACTGGTAACATGGGAAATGTGTTTTTAAAAACCAAGTAAACACAACACACATTGGTAAAGAGAGCTCAATTTTCTTATGGTCTTGTGATCACAGAAGCTTTTGCTACCATGCAAAAATTATTCTGCTTCACTTATATGGAGTACAGTAAACAGCTATATAAATGCATAAGGAATTAAATAAATAGGCTTTGTTCATATGTGCTGACCTTTAGAAGACAAAGATGATAAGAGAATTACATTTCTGTTTCCCCTTGTATTTATCATGTAGCGGGTCAATGTTCCCTCATGAAATATACAGCGATTATGATGATAAAAAATAAACTCAAGCGAAATTCTTCACTTCACACTTCAACAATCTTCCAACCGTACAAACGCATTCATGCATGTATAGCTGTCATTTCCAATCCAGACAATTTTTGATAGCTTTAGTTATGCTGAGATGCTGCCAGTTTGAGTGACAACCCTGATACCTGTAACTAAATGGTTAATCTGTTCACCAGCGGTTTGAGACAATAGAATTCCAGACTTTTTGGTGTCTGAAATGAAATGGTTTAGTAATATACATACAAATATTATTTATGTATATTATAACAGAAAAAGAGAAATGCTGTTTAAAAAATGACCAAAAAATTGATTTTCTTTTTGCTACAAGAGAAATCATTAATGGGTGCTCTTCATTTATCAACAGAATGATATACGTAAAAATTAAGACCTTGATCTGACGTCACTGTTCCAGTATAGATTTTTTAGTATAATTAAATATCACATTGCAACTCCCATATTCAGATCTCCATGGATGAAGTTGGTGGTATTTATGCCTTGAAAACACTGGGACCATTTCCAGAATCTTATCATGTGTACCAAGACATGATATGCATTTCCAAAAGTGAGTCAAGAAAAGCCAGCAACAGCAGAAGGTATGTAGTTTCCCTTCTGTACATTTATATATGTTACAGCTCTATTCAGGCAGCTTTAATTTGTTTGACTGGCACCTCTGATATCACCTGAGGTCTTATTCAACTTGGCCCATTAGAGAGGTTACTTTTTTCACTTGGATGAGTTATTTTATACTAGTACATTTTTCTTCCACTTCTGGCATTCAGGTCTTCCTGATTTTCTACTCAAACTGTCAAACATACTAACTTTGACAATTGCAAGAACCCCTGCAATCTCAGTCAGTAAGTGAATTTCCATTTTTCTGACAGTGTTTCATGGCCATACTGGGTCAGACGAACAGTCCATCTAGCCCAGTATCCTGTCTTCTGTCAGTGGTATGTGCCCGATGCTTCAGAGAGAATAAATAGTATAGGGTAATTATCGAATGATCGACTCTGTCATCCAGTCCCATCTTCAGATGCATCTGATGAAGTGGGTTGGAGCCCACGAAAGCTTATGCCCAAAGAAATTTGTTAGTTTTTAAGGTGCCACAGGACTCTCATTGTTTTTGCTGTACACGAACTAACATGGCTACCCCTCTGGAAGATATAGGCATTGATATACTGGTCATAGTGCCTGGAGAGAAAGCAAAGCACAGGCCTCTAGGCGGATTGGTTTCCTGAGGATATCACAATGAAAGACAGGGAGTTGTGCACTCTTAAAACCCCTGGTCAGAAGGAAGAAGAAGAAGGAAGGAAGGAGGGATTCCTCCCTAGAGACAGATGATGGCTTGAGACTGACTGGGCACTCCTGGAGTGGACCACGTAGAGGAGAATACAGGAACAGTTACCTTGAAGCTGTTGCAACGAGGCCCATCAGTATCTACCACGAAGACTTGCCATGTGGAATAAAACTACTTGAGCCTGATAAATGAGTCTTACTCTGAGCTCCCTAAAAAGGCAGGGAGACAAACAAACAAAAAAACCAAACCAGCCGCCTTTCCTGAGAGGTAAATGAAAGGAGCTGCAGCACTGGGGAGTCTGGTGTAGCTAAAAGAAACTCCTGGACCTACTGTAACTTATACAGGAAGCCTCACAGCAGACCAGAGTCTGGAATTGCAAAGGCGGCTTAAAGTCAACTTTCCATCCCTTTTCCCCAGGCTACATACACTTCCTTTAGTTTACCTTTCAGGAGGTGCAGTTCAGAATCTAGCCCAAGAATTTAAATGCCTGGATGATTAATTACTTCATAGCTGAACATCTGAGCCGAGACATTCAGCTAATGTGCTTATCCCACAGTCTCAGCCTGCTCCCACACCTGTCCAGTCTCCAAAAGCCCTGCCTGTTCACTACCCCACTGCCAAAACATCCAACGTCCTCCTCCCCACCCAGAAATAATTGCTTCACTATTGATGCAAAAGCGGCATATAAAAACAACGGCACTGTGAGATCAGCATATAGCAAATACATAATACTGGCTCTAAGGTACCAGTAGTATTACTTTCAGATTTAATTCATTAATTGAAGCTGTCACAGAATTCCCAGTCTGCTGCACCAGACCAGTGCAGACTCTGGGGACCTTGCCACAGGAGATACATCCAGCTTGCTGCAGAGGGTAAAGGCTCTGCATTTGTGGGTTCATTCTCCTGAAATATGGCTCTCAGACAATGAATGCTGATAGACTTTAAAAACACTAGGTTTTTTATTCCAACTAGACAATACCCTCTTGTATGCTAAACCCCAAACACATTCTGCCTCAATTTAATCTCTAGCTCAGGGGTTTTCAGACTGGGGGTCGGGACCCCACAAGGGATCACAAAGTTATTATGGGGAGGGGGTTCGTGAGCTGTCAGCCCCTCACATGCTCTGGCTGCAGTTGTCAGCTCCATGGAGGGCTGACACCCCCACGCCCTTCAGATCTGGGTGGTTAGAGCATCTGCCTACCTGTGTGTACTGAATCAATGTTGCCCCCAGCAACAGCGCAGAAGGAAGGGGGGCATGGCATGGGGGGCGTCATCACAGCTTGAAATATTTTCAAAAAAATTGCTGCTTCTACATCCTGGTTTCCTCCTTTTTTTCCCCTGCTGCTACCATATTTCCCCAGAAGCCTGGTACCCAAAAGATAAACTAGCTAAATAACCACTAGAGGGGGCAGTACTAAAAGGAAATGTTCAGGACTAATAAAGGCATAACAGGTAAAGAAGTTACATTTGATTTAGACTAGGCTGTACCTTTAATAGTGTATATTGGTTTGGGATGATTTGATTTTGGGGAAATTACTTGAGAAACTTGATAGACCTTTAATAGGGCTTAATTACACATTATCCACTTTAGATTGTCTAAAGCTGATGTTATACAAGGGGAATGACACTTTTCATATCTGGGTTACCACCTTGTCCTTTAAATAGCCACAGCTGGACGGCTCCCAAGGCACTGCTATTCCTTAAAAACAGGGCTTACCTTTCCCTCTTCATTAATGGCATCAGGTTTCATAAAAGATTAGGGTGGTTGAAATGTAATGGAAATTGTTCATGTTCTCCATGTGAGGTGATAAAAGCAATATTTGTCTTAGGTGTATGTACAGGCCCCGTCACTGCATAACTTTGTTCTCTCACCAAAGCTTCCAAACCTAACAGAGATACTCTGTCTGGCCATTTAGAAAAAGATACGCATTTCCTGACAATGGGTAGGTTGGGACTCATTCTCCTCTGTCCCTTCCAGCTTTCTAAAACTTCCTTTTGGGCACTGTCACCTCTCTGGTTTCTGAGGGTCACGAATGGAGAGCTCTCCAAGCTCACTGTAGTCAGCTGACTGAGGGGCTTAGAGACTAGAGAGTCACACACTTTATTACGTCCCTGGGCACAACTCCTTGCTCCCACCAGGGACTATTTATATAGCTACATTCCCCCCTCACAAGCTCCTTGTGCATCATCCTCCCATCCCCCTCTTCTTAAAGGACTTCCTTCAGTCACTACCCTTTCCCTCATGACAGAGACTCTGTGTGCCCCCCATTCCTCACTCCCCCACATAGCAGGGACTCTTCGTGCCCCCCATATAATCTTTCCTCTATACCATTGCCTCCCGTTCTCTCCCAATATGAGCAGCCACAATTCTCTCTCCCACCTCTTTCTCCCACACCAGGTCCTCCACTCTCCTCCATTGCCAGAGGTTGTGTCCCCAAATTCCTCTCTTCCCCCCATGGCAGAGGCTCTGTGTGTCCCCACATTTTCCCTCAGCTTCTTCTCCACCCTGACAGAGGCTGTGTCCCCCCCACCCCATTCCTCTCTCTGCTAAATACCAGGGGCTCTGTGTGTCCCCCATGACCTCTTCCCCATATATGGGATCCTGGTATGGAGAAGGGTGAGTGTAGGAGAATAGTGGAGGTATGGGTGAACACAGTCCTGGCATGTCCACCATTCTTCCCCTCCACCATGCCAGAGTGTCTGTGTGCCCTCTATGCCTATTTATTCCCACATACCCTCCCTTCTCCACTATACCAGTGTCTCCCTTTCTCTCCCCCAGTCCACTGGGACACAGGGGATGATCTCCATCTTTCCGGTTAGCACAACCTGCTTCAGGCTAGCTCTGTGGGCCAAGTCAGGAAGACAGAGCTATGGCCCTGCCTTCCCCTTAATCCCATTGACTCAGCCCTTATCTACACAAGTTACAGCAAGGATCAAAAAGTGCTGTAATTACAAAGCTGGTGCCTGGCCACACAGCACTCAGTCACAGTCACTGAGGCACGTCCACAGTTGGTGCTCTAGCATTGACCGAGAAAGCAGTGTGCTGTGGACAGCCATCCCACAGAGCAATTGTGCTGCTCACCACCTTGTACTGCTAGGAGTTGTGAGAACATGGGAAGCACCGCAGTGCACCTGCGGTGCAGACACAGCATCCCAGCATGCTGTGATCTCCATCTCATCACTCCACAGGTTTCTGACTGCATTTTGCAGCATTTTTCAACCGCCCCAGTTTCCTGAGCACCTGCCTTCTCTGTCTGAAAGGACGGATCCTGCAGTGCTCTCCACTGCTGGTGTCAGTGTTCTGATTGCATCGTGGCTGCTCATGCAGTGTAGCATTAGCTCCCGATCGGAACAGGAATCTGAGGTTCCTGACCTGATGTGCGCTATGCGAGCCACCAACCCAGGATTACTCTTTGTATTCACCGAGTATCTGCACGGTGCACCTCCTGAACAAGGACGGAATGGTGGGAATCACATCATTCTGCAGGTCTGGGATGAAAAGCAGTGCCTGTACAACTTCCAGATTGCAAAGCTACCTTCAGACAAGTCTGTGTGGAACTCGCCCCTGTTCTGCAGTGCAAGGACACCAGAATGAGAACAGCCTTCTCGGTGGAAAAGCACATGGCGATTGCCATGTGGAAACTGGGAACTCAAGACTACTATTTGTTGGTTGTTAATCAGTTTGGGGTCAGGAAGTCCACCATAGCTCTGTGCTATCACAAGTGTGTAGGACCATTAACTGCATTTTGCTATGAAGGACTGTGACTCTTGGGAAAGTGTATGAAATAGAGGGTAACTTCTCAGCAATGGAAGTCCCTGACTAGTGGGCTATGGATGGCATGTGTATCCCAGTTTTGGCCCCCGACCATCTTGTGACAGAGGAAATCAATAGAAAGGGCTACTTCTCTACAGTACTGCAAGTTCTTGTGGATCACCATGAGTGTTTCACTGACACCCAGGTAGGCTGGTCAGGGAAGGTGCATAAAGGATGCATCTTCAGGAACGCTGACCTATACAGAAAGCTGCAAGCAAGGACTTTCTTTCCAGACCAAAAGATTCCAATGGGGGATGCTTAAATGCCCATCATGATCCTGGGAGAACCAGCCTACCCCTTACTGTCGTGGCTCATGAAACCTTCTACAGGCAACCTGGACAGCAGCAATAGCACTTCAATAATGAGTTGAGCAGGTGCTGAATGACTGTTGAATGTGGGTTTGGCAGATTAAAAGGTTTCTGGCAATGCCTTTATGGCAGGTTAGACCTAAATGAGGAAAATATTCCCATGGTTAAAGCTGCCTGCTGTGTGCTCCATAATATTTGTGAGACTAAGGGAAAGGGTACACAGAGGTATCCCTGGGTCCCTTAGCAGTAGAGGTGGGGTCGCTGCTGAGAATGGCTTCTGGCTCCTTATAGAAGCAGCAGGTCTTTGCCTCTGCACCAGAGTGATAGTTTGACTCCCCATGTCTTTTGGTATGCCTGCCACAGTGCCCTACAGTGTGTCCCATTCAGCCCTTCTCCATCATTAAATGAGACATGCGACAGTACACATCTAAGTTCCTTCAGCTGGAGTGAAGCTGGGACTGCACAGCCGCCTCTCGCCAAATGCTGATCAGATCCAGAAGCTCCATTGTGCTACAAATGGGAGAGTGTTTGGTGTGAGGAGCCACCATGGACAGCTGGGAAGATGAGATGTGAGCTCTCCACACCAACCAAGCAGAAAGGGGAATTTCAAGAATTCCCAGGAATTTAAAGAGGCAGAGGTGGATGTCTGTAGGGCAGTGGAGTTCTTACTGATGGCCAGAGCGGTCCAGATGGGCATTGTGGGACTATTCCTGGAGGCCATTTACCATGACATAACAAGCACAGTGTTTGCTCTGATGCTTTGTTGCTAAACGTTTGGCACAAAAAACTCTATCTTACTTGTCATAGTGGATTAGTTGGTTGCAAAATAAGGGGAGTCTTGTCAGTGGGGCATGGGAGGGGGATTGCATTGTGTACACCATCACTGTTTTGGCACAAAAAATTGAGTTTGATCAGCAAAAGTCTGTAGTGTAGACCAGGCTTCAGTGCCATTACTGCTATTCAGTTTAAGTGAGGGTTGTGGAATTAGACTCTAAGGGTGCGTCTACACTTACAAATTAAATTGACTTAAGCCTGCTTAAGTCGACTTAATTTAATCTGCGTTACACTACAATTTCCTTAAATCGACAAGCTGCTGCTGCTTAAGTCGACTTAAGGAAATTTAAAGTCGACTTTATTAAACCTGGTTTAAAGTCGACTTTACTGGCTAAGTCGACTTTATTAAGTCGATTTAGCCAGTGTGGATGCAGGTTAGCCCTAAATCAACTTTAAGTCGACTTAAAGGGCCCCAGGGCTCCCCCACTGCCCTCCCTGCCAGGGTGGCTGGCACAGCCAGAGCCTGGCGTGTCCACCCACAGGGCAGGACACAGCCCTGCCCACCCCGCTCCTACACCCTGCCCCTGTCCCTGTCCTGCTCAGCCCCCATTGTACCAGGGTACAATGGGGAAAATGCTGAGCCCCCTGGCACTTTGGAAGGGGTGCCCCCTCTGCCCCCATGGACCAGTCCCAGGTCCACCTAGCCCCTAGAAGTCAACTTAGGCATCCAGTATGGATGCTCTAAGTCAATTTGGCAAGGTCCCCTTGAAGTTGACTTAATTTTATAGTGTAGACATGCTAAGTTGACTTATTTGGCCAAGTGTAGAGATAGCCTTAGTGGCTAGATAAGTGACATACAGTAAAACACAGCTAGATTAGCAATGGTTTGTGCATATTTCTAGAGCAAGAGTAACTTGACAGAGAAGGAGGAGGAAGATGACTCAATCTTGATGGGTAAGAGAAGAGCTCTGCTTTTTAAATGCATGTTAGCTAGTTAACATTTCAGTGTCATGCACCAATAAAGTGCAGTATTATTCCTTTGACATGCCAATTTTTTCAGTATTAACTACCATGGTGCTGACTTTATAATGAATTGTCTGACAGGTTACTTAAAGTGTGATCATTCTGCCATGAAAATTCTTTAGTTCTCCAAACAATAATACAGCTGTTTAAAATGGGATTGTTCGTCCTTGAGTCTGACATGAGAAGGTTACTCACTTTATGAAGTAACTGAGGTTCTTCGAGACATGTGTCCTCATAGATGCCACAGCACCTTTTCCTTTGGAGTCAGAGATCTTCAGTAGCAGTGTCCATTGGACCACACATGCACCTTCTCCTCTCTCGTGCAGTGCGTGGGAAGTATGTATAGTGCTGTGCAGTCCAACTGCCCTCAATTTCTTCTTTGCTGCAAAGCTCATATGTTACTCTTTGAAGCAGAAAGGAGGTGGGTGGATACTGGAGCACCCATGTGGACATACATCTTGAAGAACCTCAGTTCCTGCACAAGTTAAGTAACCTTTTCTTCTTCAGGTGATGTCCCCATGGATGCTCCACCATAGGTGACTGCAAAGCAGTGTACCTCGTGGGAAGGTTGGAACTTAGATCAGTTTGAGGACAAGATCAGCAGAGGACAAGACTGTGAGTCCAAGGACAGTGTCTGCAAAGAAATCCTGTGTGATAGTACATTGGGGGGTAAAAATATCTGAAGACACCTGTGTGACCACCTTACATATATCAGTAATTGGAATATTGTTGAGAAATGCAATTGAGATAGACAATACCCATGTGTAGTCTATCCTTACTGAAGTAGGAATTTGTTTGTTATGCCCTTCATGAAACAGTTAGTCATGATGAGATATGTGACTATGGAGCACCCATTGATAGAGTAGTGAAAGGTGGTGATCATGACTAAGGGTACTCTAAATGAGCTGCTAGCTAGCCCCCTGTGTTTGAGTTGGAGATGATAATTGAGAATGAATGGTAGTGGAGTCTGAGCTGCTTTTTAATTCTTTGATGTGCACCTGTACTGCAATCTATTCCATTTGTGCCTAATAGTGTCATGTTTGCTATGGAGTAAAATGAGCTTTGCTTGAGCAGAGCAGGCTATTTCTGGACACCTGACCCAAGAAGGAGCTATGCTTTCAGGTGGAATGTGTATGGACTGGGGTGATGGACACGGCAATTGTCCTATGAGAGAAGCCAGCATGTCAGAGGAAGACTGCTGGGTTGACAGAGAGACATCTGGAGCAAGTAGGTGAACCATATAGGCTGAGGCCAGGTTGGGGCTATCAGTGTGATGTGGGATCAATCCTCTTGACTCTTGCATACGACTCAGGAAAGGTAGGAAATGCATAGAGTAGTGGTCGGTTCCATGTTACGAGGAAAGTGTTTCCTACTGATCCCCAACCCAGACCTGCCCTGGAAAAAACCTGTGGGCAAAGGGTGTTCAGTTGGGTAGCAGAGAGGGGAGGTGAGCATGTGCACTCCAGAGGCACTGCTATTGAAGATCTCCAATTCCAGATGCAAAGCCGCTGCCGCACCTACAGTGGTGCACCATGGGGACATCAATCAAAGAACTACCATTACCTTCATCTTTAATTTTATTATTTAACCCTCTAAATCTCCTTTGCCAGAGGAACAATTGATAACTGAAGGTTACTCACTTGTGCAGTAGCCAAGGTTCTTCGAGATGTGTGTCCCCGTGCTGCTCCACTTTGGGTGCGCTGGCGCCCCGCGTCTTCGATCGGAGATTCTACAGCAGAGCCCCTGGGACCGCGTGCGTGCGTCCCCAGCAGCGCGCGGGTGTTCTAACGCCTCTGCAGGGACGCGCGCTCGGTCCCAACCCCTCTGTTCCTTCTCCGCCTCGGAGTATAATTATATAAACCCGTACTCCGAAGCAGAGGGGAGGAGGGTGGGTAGTGGAGCAGCACGGGGACACACATCTCGAAGAACCTTGGCTACTGCACAAGTGAGTAACCTTCAGTTCTGTCTTCGAGTAGTGTCCCCGTGGTGCTCCACTTTGGGTGAATACCAAGCAGTACCCCTAATTGGAGGGGGGTTCTTCGGAGTTCGATCTTTGAGCAGCCTTCAATACAGATAGGCCAATTGCCGTGTCAAGTGCAGACATCTGTTCCACGGCGTAGTGTTTTACGAAAGTTTCTGTTGAGGCCCACGTTGCTGCTTTGCATATGTCTATCAGAGGGACATTGTCTAGAAAAGCCCTAGACGTCGCTATAGACCTGGCAGAATGTGCTCTTACAGGGCCAGGGGGAACTCTTCCGACCTGAGTGTAGGCTGCTTGAATACATGAGGACACCCACTTTGATATTCTCTGTTTGGAGACTGCTGTCCCCTTTGTACGCTCGGCTATCGATACAAACAGTAAAGGAGATTTTCGAAACTCCTTTGTCCTTTCTAGATAAAATGCAACTGCTCTCCTCACGTCCAAGGAATGGAGAGTGGACTGGAGAGGGTCCGTGTGAGGCTTCGGGAAAAAAACTGGAAGATATATAGTCTGGTTCATGTGAAAAGCGGACGAAATCTTGGGGAGGAATTTAGGATGTGGTCTCAGTGAGATTTTGTCCTTATAAAAAACGGTGTAGGGCGGGTTCGCCATGAGAGCCCCAAGTTCAGAAACGCGCCTTGCTGAAGTTATCGCCACCAGGAAAGCTACCTTCATTGACAAATGGAGTAACGAGCATGTAGCCATCGGTTCAAATGGGGGTTGAGTCAATGTCCGTAGGACCAGGGTGAGGTCCCAGGGTGTAGCCGGGGGTTTCACTTCCGGGTATAAGTTATGTAGCCCCACCATGAACCTTTTAACCACCGGATGGGTAAAAGCTGTCTTATCCTGCCATTGCTCGTGGAATGTCGATATAGAGGCCAGATGTACCTTTATGGTGTTAATTGATAAACCTGTCAATTTTAGTGAGAGTAGATATTCTAACAGAGTGGCTACAGAAGCCACTAGCGGATTCGTCCCCTCCTGATGGCACCAGGATACGAATCTACGCCATTTTTGCAAATACGTCCTCCTGGTAGCTGGTTTTCTACTGTTCAGGAGAACCTGTTTAACTGAGTCCGAACAACCTCTCTCTAATGCATTGAACCATCCAGGGTCCACGCCGTGAGGTGTAGCCTGTTTAGCTGGGGATGCATCAATTGGCCCTTGTTCTGGGTCAGCAGGTTCTGCCTCAAAGGGAGTGTTATCGGACGCTCCCTGGACATGTCCATCAGGTGAGTAAACCATATCTGTCGTGGCCAAGCTGGTGCTACCATTATTACCCTGGCCCTGTCTTGTCTTATTTTGAGAACGGTTCTCATAATCATTGGAATTGGCGGGAAAGCGTACATCAGGGTATGGCTCCAGTCCAGGAGGAATGCGTCGCCTATTGATCCCTTGCCTATCCCTGCCCTGGAACAAAATCTCCTGCATTTCCTGTTCACAGGAGTCGCGAACAAGTCCACTTCTGGGAACCCCCACTGATGGAATATCCATTGAAGGACGTCCTTGTCTATTTCCCATTCGTGATCTTCTGTGAACCTTCTGCTCAAGTCGTCGGCCATAGTGTTTAGGATGCCAGGTAAGTAGATCGCAGACAGGCGGACATTTCGCGTTATACACCAATCCCAGAGTTTGATTGCTTCTGCGCAGAGGGATTGGGAGCGTGCGCCCCCCTGTCGATTTATGTAGTACATGCATGCCATGTTGTCCGTCTGAATTTTTACTACCTTGCCTTCTATATGCGGCAGGAAATGACGGCATGCATTCCGTACTGCTCGGAGCTCCAATACGTTGATATGTAACGCTCTCTCCTGTACCGACCACTTGCCCTGGGCCATTAAGCTTCCCAAATGTGCGCCCCACCCCAGGAGGGAGGCGTCCGTGGTGATCAGTTCCGAAGGAGGATTCGGTCTGAAGGGAATGCCCTGTAGAAGGTTGCTTGGGGACTCCCACCATTCCAGGGCCCTCTTTATTGAGTTTGGTACTGATACGGTAAGATGTACCGAGTGTTTGCGTGGTCTGAAAACAGTTGCTAACCATGTTTGTAAGGGGCGCATGTGCAATCGCGCATCCTGTACCACGTAAGTGGATGCTGCCATATGGCCCAGCAGTTGAAGGCATGTCCTCACCGGGAGCGTGGGGCTGACTCGTAAGGTAAGTATCAGGCCCTGAACAGCCTCGAATCTCTCCTTTGGCAAAAAGGCCTTGCCCACTGTGGTATCTATGACTGCTCCTATAAACTGTATTTCTTGAGTTGGAATTAATATGGATTTTTTGTAATTTATCAGGAGTCCCAGCGATTGGAATAGAGTCTGCGTCGTATCCACTGCCCACGCTGCCCCCTGTTGGTCGCGAGCTCGTATCAGACAGTCGTCCAGGTATGGGAAGATTGACACCCCCAATTTGCGCAGATGGGCATTTGCTGTTGCGAGCACTTTGGAGAACACTCTTGGTGCTGTGCAGAGTCCGAATGGTAGAACCGTATATTGGTAATGTTGGTTTCCTATGATGAAACGGAGAAATTTCCTGTGAGCAGGACGAATCGAGATATGAAAATACGCATCCTGTAGGTCGAGGGAAGCCAGCCAGTCCCCTTTTTCTATGGAAGGAAGGATTGTAGAAAGTGTCACCATTTTGAACTTTTGCGATTTGACCTGTTTGTTTAGTCTCCTGAGGTCTAATATGGGTCTCCATCCTCCAGTTTTCTTCTGGGTTAGAAAATATCGAGAATAAAACCCCTTGCCCCTGAAGTCCTCGGGTACCGGCTCTATGGCACCCCTTTCGAGGAGCTTGTTCACTTCCTCTTGTACTAGATGTACGTGAGATGGGTCCCTGAAGAGGGACGGGGAAGGGGGTTGGGATTTGGGTTTCGTAATAAATGGGATGGTATACCCCGTATCGATGATCTCTAAAACCCATTTGTCCGATGTAATGCTTCGCCACTGGGTATAGAATGGGCGCAATCTGTTCCTGAATAATGGTGACGGTGTTTCTGGGCCTTCCAGGCTTCCGGGGAGGCTGTGCAAACCCTCGACCAACACCTCAAATCTGCGGCCTAGTGGGCGCTGGTTGAGGATTAGCAAACTGATGCTGATTGGGGCGTCTCCGGCGTTGCCTCTGTTGATTAGGCCTGCCCCGGGCACTGTCATATCTCCTGTTATTTTGGTATTGCGGGTACCTGGGTACAGAAGGTTGCATTCTAAAATTTCCTCTCCTTATTGTAGGTGCATAAATCCCTAGAGTGCGAAGGGTAGCCCGTGAGTCCTTCATCAGGTGCATGGTGTCGTTCGTCCCTTCTGCAAAGAGTTTACCCTTGTCGAAGGGCAGATCCTCAATAGAGGCCTGTAACTGTCGCGGTAAGCCCGCTGAATGGAGCCAGGATGCCCGCCTCATCACTACAGCAGTGGCCACCACTCTAGCTGCTGTATCTGCCAAATCCAATATTGCTTGGAGAGCTGTCCTTGATATTAAGTGACCTTCACCAATTAATGACAAGAATTGTTGTTTCTTATCCTCCGGTATGTACTCAATAAAATCTGAAATTTTTGAGTAGTTGTCATGATCGTAATTGGACAGTACTGCTGCGTAGTTTGCCACTCGTAATTGTAAAGTGGCGGAAGTGTAGATTTTTCTCCCCAAGGCATCCATCCTCTTATCTTCTTTATCATGCGGTGTTGACCTCAGTTGATTCTGTCTCGCTCTGTGATTAGCTGCGTCGATCACCAGTGAGTTCGGTTGAGGATGGGAAAATAAGAACTCGTTCTTCTTGGGGTTTACAAAGTATTTCTTATCCACCCTTTTGGAGATGGGGTTCACCGATGCCGGTGTCTGCCATATACGATCTGCAGGTTCCATGATCCCATCATCCATAGGTAAGGCCAACTTGGAAGAAGTGGAGGTTTGAAGGATCCGATATAATTTGTGACTTTGTGTGGTCATCTCCTGGAGAGGGATCTCCAGGGCTTCTGCTACTCTTTTAAAGAGCTCCTGGAATTGTTTCGTGTCATCTCCTGAAACAGGAGAGGTCTGAGCCACCGGTTCTGGGAACGACGTGGCACTCAGGATAGAATCCCCTTCATCTGGATCTGCCTCAGGGATTGACGACTCCCCAGTCTGAGGAAGCTGTAGGGATACCGATTCTCTACCTCTTTGGGCTGGAGCCCCTGCCCTCTTTGAGGTTGACGGTCGGGTACCAGGAGAGAATTGTGATTGCACATCCCATTGTCTCCAGGGCATACCGTATGGGGGTGGTCCATACCATGGAAAGGGGGGCCACCCGTATTCTGGTCCCATGGCGTTCCAGCCCTGAGGGCATCGTTGTGCCTGTTTGAAAGCTTCAGGTGAGCTGCCAGGCAGTTCCTCCCCGTGATCTTCCTCCGATGAGGAGGCTGACAATATAAATTCATCTGTCTGTTCTGGTGAGGAGGCAGGGGAGAGGGGGGGCAATTGTTTCTCCCCTCTGCAGTGCTTAGTCTTCTCCTTCCTCTTCTTTGGAGGAGGAGAAGCTGTTACATAGGCTGCAGCTGCTGGTGCTGAGCTTGTGCGCAGCGCCCCTAGAGGCCGATGCTTCAACGGCACCGGTTGCCGTCTCTTTAAAGCAGGGGCTCGTGGTTTCGCCCGTGCCGTCAGCTGTTCTCCCCTGGTCGGCACCGACACACAAGAATCAGTCGGTGCCGCCACACCTGTCATCGGCGCCGTGGCCAGAGGCTCTGTCGGTGCCGGCATGGGGGGCTGTTCGGCCGTTATGGCCGTTAACGGTGCCGCGGCTCCTGTAGCTGCCGGCGGTTCCATTCTGTGCCCATGGGGTATGTCCCTAAGGACTGTCCCCACTCCACCTGACTTCTTGTCAGTGGGCTTGGCAGTGTCCTTTTTAATCTGGTACCTCACTCCTCTCTCCGAGCCCGGAGGAGAGGAGGAGGTTGACGGTCTGTTTGAGCCGCCGGGGTATCCCGGATCGGAGGCAGGTCTCAATGCCTCCTTCATCAAAATCAATTTCATTTTTAGTTCCCTGTCGCGTCTAGTCCGCGACTTTAAGTTTTTACAATCCTGGCAGGAACGAGGTATATGGCCCTCGCCTAAACAGCGGATACACTCCGCATGGCCATCGGATGCTGGCATGGCATCCCTGCACTTTGTGCAGCGTTTAAATCCCGGAGTGGCTGCCATTGCCGCTTCTCCGGTTTCGCGGCTTTTTTTTTTTTTTTTTTTTAAACTACAAAGTTAATTTAAAATAATAAAGTTAACCTAAAACTAACTATTAACCATAACTACAGACTATTACTAATAACTCTACCAACTGACTACACTACTATTAACGGGCTGTCAGAACTGCTGTATGCTCCGTCTTAGACCAGAGGCGGTTAAGAAGGAACTGAGGGGTTGGGACCGAGCGCGCGTCCCTGCAGAGGCGTTAGAACACCCGCGCGCTGCTGGGGACGCACGCACGCGGTCCCAGGGGCTCTGCTGTAGAATCTCCGATCGAAGACGCGGGGCGCCAGCGCACCCAAAGTGGAGCAGCACGGGGACACTACTCGAAGACAGAAAGAGCTTTTCTTTGTACATTTACAGCAAGAATCCTTTCCCCACAAAACCATAGAGGAGTTGTTTTAAAAGTGATCCACCTATGCACGTAAATCCATATAGTGTCACAGGTATGAACTAGCTTTTTGCTTAAGAGGTGTAATTAGAAAAGGATTCTGTCAAAACAAGTAGTCACTTGCCTCCTGCAAAGTGATCATATCAAAGTATTATTACATCAGTTAGTTATATTTATTTTCATTTTCATTGTAATCCACGTTGATTGAAAACAACTGATAATGCTGATTTCTAAAATGCAAGATATATGCCTAATAGTGCTCAGAATTGTGTACAGATATTCTAAATGGCTATTGATCATTTAGCAAAAGTAATACAACAGCTTCAGACCTAAGCTGAGATACAGACAGATATTAGACAAAGAGAATGATAAAGATATAGGTTGGGATAGTAGCATTACCTGTGACCATTTGTCACATCCCTAGCTGAGCTCTTCCTGCTGGATACTCACCAAGCTACTCTGTTTGGGTCCCAACACGTTGGTCCCATGTGCTTTTAAGATTTCACTCATCAGCACCGTCTCTTTCCTTGCTCTCTCTGGCACACCTCCTGAGTGCAGATGTTCTGTCTGTCACCTATTCATGGAAGTGGGACCTCCCAGGCCATCTGCCCTAAACCCACCAGGATCAGTGCTGATCCCCCAGACTCCTAAGTCATATAAGCACACCCTTTCCCAGAACTCCAACCATAGTGGAAGGACATAGCATTCCTTTTGTAACGTCTCTGTGTTAATGCAATTGCTCTGTACTTTAACAAAACATGTCATAGAGATCTGAGCGAAACCATAAAACACCTGCCCATCTTTCGTTATCTCAGTTTTCCTACCACGCTGATGCGTTCATTGACTCAGGTCTTCTAGGTTGTCCAGCACCCTTCTGCTGCACAGCCTTGCTTTCTGCTTCTGGTCTCTTCTCTCTAAACTGGCTGGTGAAAGAGTCCCCATTTTATAAGGTTGCCATATACTCTGTTATGTGACCTCCGAAGGTGTTCAGACTATTCCACCAGATGATCCCTTGTCTAGTTACCAGCCCACCTGGAGGAACCAGCTGTATTGGTGTGTCCGTGGTCTTATCCAGGAGTTTAAATTTGATTAGAAGATTATCAAAGTTTAACATCCCTCTCTTGTTAGCCCTGTGCCACCACCCCTGGAATTTCATTGAAGATGGATGTAAAACAGAAAAGAAGGCAGACTAACCTTATAATCTAAATTGAATGTATAGTTTGTTAAGGATATATACAGAGAGTTCATAATCTCAAAGAGAATTCATTAATGTCACATTGTCAGATTCCCTAAATCATCAGACCATTATAAGGCCTATTTTCAGTTGCTTATAACTTTGCCAAACTGTAACCATTTGGAGTGAAATTTTCCATAGCAGGTGTCTGTGGAAGGCTGAATTCTTTCAGAAAGTTTCAGGAGGAAAGAAAACATAGTCATTTCTAAGAACAAAGCTAGAGAAAAATGCATTGTTTTGCAGTTACCAATCATACAGGTGGTTAAAAAATCATGGAAGTTTAAAAAAAATCAAGAACAAATTAAATATTATTTTGTTTAGAAATAAGTAACCAACAACAGTATATAAAACAGGCTTACACAGTACAGTAACAGTCAATCTTACTGACAATTGTCTCTGATACTTTAATGGATACTTTGCCAAACTTATTTTCAGTAGTTCCCAAAAAGCTGTGATTTTTAAAACTATTTAACTTGCCTTTTAAAAAAGGATAATTATAATCTAACATCTACTACCAAGCCAATGCCTGCAATGTTTGAAGTTATTCTAAACTAGATTCCCTAACCAGTAAATTTGACAGCTATGTTAATAAACTCCAATTTGGTGCATCCTTGGCATGAAATCAGCTAGGCTATGTCTACACTTGGAAATTTAAGTCAACTTAGTGAGTCTACACTTAAATTTTAAGTTGACTTTGGGGGGAACTTACAAAGTTGACCTAGAGTGTCCACACTGGACGCCTAGGTCGACTTCTAGGGACTAGGGGGACTTAGAGTTGGTCCACAGGGGCAGGGGGGTACCCTTTGCCCAGTACCAGGGGGCTCAGCCTTTGCCCCATTGTACATAGGTACAATGGGGCAAAGGGGGACAGGGATCCTGGCAGGGCATAGGGGTAGGGTGGGCAGAGATCTGCCCTGCCCTTTGGGAGGGCATGCCAGGCTCCCCCTGCAGGGAGGGCATTGGTGCAGTCCTGGGGTAGCCCTAAGTTGACTTAGGGCTATCCTACGTCTACACTCTAGGGAGTCAACTTAAGCCCTAAGTCGAACTAAAACTAGGTTTAATAAAGTCGACTTTATTTTCCTTAAGTCGACTTTATTTTCCTTAAGTCGACTTAAGCAAGTTGCTTAAGTCGACTAAAGGAAACTGTAGTGTAGACACAGGGTAAATTAAGTCGACTTAAGCAAGCTTGCTTAAGTCGACTTAATTTACAAGTGCAGACGCAGCCCTATTGAGCAATTTATATGATTTGAAGCCAGCTACAAGTTTCTATTGAGAAGACTTTTGTAAAAGTGCAGCTTCCAAATTCCTTCTACACAATGATGGATTTCTCCCTCTTCTCTGACCGGCGCAAAAATTTCATTTTACTTTTAATATAGATTATTTTGTTTTCCTCAGTATATAATTCTTTAATGTTAAAACTTACAAGAAACCACAGCACATAACGCAACAAAACTTTTCCAGGGGCAAAAGACAACAGCTGATAATTAAGGAAGTCCTATTATTTCTTGGCGCCACATCCAGTATTTTTAGAGACATTTTAAAGGGCTTCCCTTTAATGCAGCTGTGTAATTTCTGTGCACACCATTTTCACATGCAAATAAAAGGGAGGCCTTTACTGATTTCATATTTGGCATATAATACTCATCAGATGTAATACATCTTTATTCCTTTCCTACCACTATACACACATTTATATTCACATGTTCTTCTTATGTAGAAATACCAGAGAAGGCTTCCTAGGTCCAGCTTTCCTATCAGGGGTGTAGCTATGGCTGGGCCTGGGCCCGCCCACTTGGCCAGTGGGCCCGCCCACCACAGCACCCATCAGTGGCACAAACTTCGCTGCCATGGCTGCGGGCCCAGCAGCAGCGAGCGTACGCAGTCGTGGACACAAACAGAACAGAGGCAGTGCTGCAGGCAGATGGGTAGGGGTAGGCTGTTCTCCCACACAGCCTTCCAACTCCAGGCCGGCTCAGGGGCAGCCACCACAGCCATGATGTGGCAGAGGCTGGGCTCTCACCGCCTCTTCCCCTCCTTCCTCCTCCTCCTCACAACGCTCCAGTTGCTAGGTAGCAAGTGGAGCCAGAGCGCCTACACTCTGGCTCCGCTTGCTGCCTAGCAACTGGAGTCTTGTCAAGCAGGTTCCGGTCACATGACCGGAAGCAGGACTGGCCAGGCCCACCCTGGAGACTCAGGGGCCCAGCCAGAAAATGGGGGTTGGCTACGCCTGTTTCCTATCCTGCTTGAGTGTTGTTGTAGCCGTGTTGGTCCTGGGATATTAGAGAGACGAGATGAGTGACATAATATCTTGTATTGGACCAACTTCTGTTGGTGAGAGAGAAAAGCTTTTGAGCCACACTGTTAGCACATATTGGACAGGACCATTCAAGGTGGAGTGTGCTAACTACTTGTGCTGAACTATCTGTTTCACCTTGCATTTTGCCATGACGCTGCCAGTTCTTTTCCTAGACCTGAAGAAGAGCTCTGTGTAGCTGGAAAGCTTGTCTCTCTCACAAACAGAAGTTGGTCCAATAAAGATATTATCTCACCTACTTTATCTCTTTAATATCTTGAAACTGACACAGCTACAACCACACGGCATATTTCAGTAGCTTGCGCAAGTCCATCTTGCTTAGGCAGCCCACAAGTGTAAGAAACTTTTTCTTTTACAGTTCCCTTTACCTGAGGGGCCATCATTTGCCTGTATACTCCACCATTTGTTACAATTCTCAGGTTAATAACAGACGCCTCCTACTGACTGGGCACTGCGCATCCCAGTGGGCAACTCTTCCTGCATAAACTGGAGTTTCCATGTTACAAAATTCAGCCAAATTGTCTTACTGCATTTGAAATGCATGAAGGCACCCGCCACAGCAGCCCACGCAGGTAGATGCACCTTGCAATCTGCCCCGAAGGTCAATGGACCAGAATTATTTTAGACCGGGGGGGGGAGAGGGGGAGTTTGTTCCAGAACTGAGGGCCTCACATGGAAAATGTTTTACCACCAGACTTTTTTTTTTTTTTTTTTTAAATCAAGGGGGATCTAGTTCAAGAGCTTCTGTTGATTGCAAATGTGGCAAGATGGCTTGGGGAGAAAGTCCTTTTGAGAAGGAAGGTCCCATGCCTAGCTTTGTTGGTTACAAAATCAAAATGACCAATGAAGCTAAAGGGCCAAATTCTGCTCTCAGTTACACCAGTAAAAATCAGGAATAACTTTACTGATGTCAGTGAAACTACTTTGGATTTACATTGATGTAAATGAATGCCTGGAAAGGCCCATATCCTGCTGGAGCTCCCCTTCTGATGACATAGCTCCACACCACCCTTGGATCAAGTCTGTGCATCTTCATGTCATTAGCACTTACGTTACAAAAATTCTATTGCTTGGGGTTGTGAAAAAACAGGCAACATAAATTTTGCCAGCATAAGCGCTCGTGTGCACAGTGTTGTTGGCAGGAGACACACTCTTCCGACTTAGCTACTGCTGCTCATTGAGCTGGTTTTATTACGACAACAGGGGAGCTTTCTCTCATGGGCAGAATGCAGCTACATGTATTGCATACAGCTGTGCTGCAGTAAGCTTTTAAGCTTTTAAGTGAAGACATGACCTTACTTTCCTTTGATTGCCACAAGAGCTTGTCTATATTGGATTTTCTGTACCAGTGCATTTTTAAATCAAAGTAGTTGTACCACTGGTGCAACCCCCTATGCTAGACACACTATACAGCAGTAAAAAGTGACTTGCTTGAAATGAGACTAAGGTGTAACAGTCAAAATTACTATTTATATCAGGGATGGACAAAAGTGGCTCACAACTAGGTGCCAGCAATTTTACTTTTGGTTGCCAGGGGGCACTTCTCCATTACATTTCTGCAGTGAAGCTATGCAACAGGCTATTAAAACTGGTCGTCAAGGCAAACAGAAACATAGATTTGTCGAGGCCTGATCTATACCAAAGCCCCATTTGGGGAAGGTGGAGGGCTATTTACCTTTCAGATGAAGAGGTGAAAAAGGAATCTGGGTGGCTCTGAAGTGAGTCTCTGGCTGGCAGAAAAGGATTATTGCTGTTAGCTCCATTCTCAGCAAATTCAGCTTCAATCAGGAAATAATAATGGACAGCTCATCTCACAGCAGTGAGAGCTGAACAGGAACTATCCCTCTCTGGCTGATATTATGGGGTGATGGTGTGTGAGTGATGTCAATAAGTGTTTGCATTTCCATAGATAACATAGTACAACGTATTTCTGCATTGAAGTGTCACTGCCATCAGATGTCCTGCTGCTTAATGTATTTCCTTAGGAACAAAATGCAGGCAGTCGAGTTAGTTTCCCACCCGGTGCACAGAAATAAAGTAACATCCATACACATAAGATTCATGGGTATATTAATCTAAAACAAAAGCTCTTTCCTGATTGTTTCCTGTTGAGTGTTCATCTAAATATCATGACCTAAAGGCAAAAAAGAATGCATGCTGTTACCAAACCAGGGAAAATACAGAGGACAAAGGTGAAATTCACCCCTGTGTAGAGGAACAGAGCCAAGACTCACGTAAGCAAACTGTCTCCAAAACAGAATTATTTTATCCACACAGTAAACAGCCAATTGCTCACTGAGAAAAATGAGTTAATTTCCAGACCAACCAGTAGACTGAAATGTTTTGCTATGGTAGATTTCCAAAATATGATCCTTTCTTGCTTTTATTATACTTCTTCCTAGGTTTCCTTCTATAAAATGCATAACACATTCAGAGTTGCTTTCTCAGCTGGCATACACTGAGTCTTGCTAATCGAAATGCCAAAACAATAAATTTCATTTGTTTGATTCTGATGTTGCTTCTGTGGGCCAACAGACACATCTAAGGCAATCACATGCATTTTGAATGCTAACAGAAACAGAGAACCAAGCATGCTTTTGGTACTTTATAAATAAAAATAATCATAATCACCCAAATCTTCCTCACCCAAATCCCCAGCAGCTGGGCTTGGCACAGGAGGCCTCTGCAGGGACTAGGAAAGAATCTTCCTCTATAGACTGTAAACTGACAGGCTAGCCATACTTGGTCACTACCATCTGGAAATTTCAGCAGCCAGAGGCACTCTTATTTTCTCAGTCTGTGGGTAGCAACATAAAAGAGGCCACATTCTGCTGAGACCCCACATCATTCTAAGCAGAGATCAAGAAGGAAGCTGTGTATAGCTGTGCAGAGGTCCAAGGAGTACAATTCTAGTACATACCCAATCCCAACTAACTGTGCAGTGGAAAACCATCTGTCCTGCTATACATGGAGACCTCTGTGGTCTTGGAGAAGGGCACAGAATTTGGTTCCGTATTACTACTATAATTTAATCATGGTGATACTATTTTTTGAACAGTATAGAGGCAGAAGATATTTGCCAATGATTTGGGGGGATACAATACACAAAGTAATGGACACTGCTTGGAAGTACAGTTATTTACTGAACACACACCTTGCTTATGAAGAGTTGAATGTATTGAGTATTAAGCAGAAAGAACCCCATATTTATGTGTACCGTAACCTCAGTCTCAGAAGGCCATCTATATATGGGGCAAATTCTTATATGATCATAGCCTGCTGAGACTGAAATGCTAACACATGGATTACTAAATGTTACAAAGAAGGTATTTATTAGGTCTTTAAGGGAGTTAGGAGTTATAATTACAGCATTATCTGTAGATCTACGGAAAGGAAGTTCTTGAAGAATTCCACCGAGGTTTCAACAATTTCCACCCCATCATCAACATCAGCCTCAGCCTAGATCACTCCACACAGGAAATCCACTTTCTGGACACTACAATACAAATTAGTGATGGACACATAAACACAACCCTGTACCGGAAACCTACTGACCACTGTAGTTACCTACATCCCTCCATCTTTCATCCGGGACACACCACATGATCCATTGTCTACAGCCAAGCCCTAAGAGACATCTGCATTTGCTCTGACTCCTCAGACAGAGACAGACACCTTCAGGATTTCTATCAAGCATTCTTAAAACTATAATACCCACCTGGGGAAGTGAGGAAACAGATTGATAGAGCCAGACAGATACCCAGAAGTCAACTACTACAGGACAAGCCCAACAAGGAAAACAGCAGAACACCACTGGTCATTACCTACAGTCCCCAAGTCAAACCTTTGCAATGCACTATCAAGGATCTATAGCCCTCTTACAAGACGATTCCTCACTCTACCAAGCTTTAGGAGACAGACCTCTCCTTGCTTACAGACAGCCCCCCCAACCTTAAGCAGATACTCACCAGCAACTACAGACCATACAACAGAAACACTAAGGCAAGCACATATCCCTGCAACAAATGCCGTTGCCAACTCTGCCCACACATCTGCACAAATGACATCCTCATAGGACTTAATCAAACCAGCTACTGCATCAAGGGCTCATTGTCTGCTCATCCACCGTGATATATGCCATTATGTGACAGCAATGCCCCTCTACCCTATACACTGGTCAAACTGGACTGTCTCTGCACAAAAGAATAAATGGAGGCAAATCAGATACCAGGAATGGCAACATTAAAAAACCAATAAGGGGAACACTTCAATCTCCTTGTACACACTGTGAAAAACACGTCAGTTGCAGTGCTCCATCAGAGAAACATCAAATTAAAGCTTCAAAGGGAAACTGCAGATTTGGAATACATATGCAGATCTGATACCATTAATTTGGGTTTGAACTGAGATTGAGCTTTCTCATTACAAAACGGGATTTCCCCCCCACCAACCTCCCCACCTTATCTGTTGTTCCACACTGTTTGAATCAAAACAACTTGTCTGATTTGCTGAAATAATCTGAACTGATCTGTGATTTACCTTTCACTGCTTCCCCACCCCCCACCCCCCAAGTACTGTAGGTTTTGCTTTCTAGCATCTGACAAATTGGGATTCATCCACAAAATCTCATGCGACAAATAAAACAGTTAGTCTTTAAAAGTGCCACAGTACTCCTTGCTGAACTAGACTAACACAGCTACCTCTCTGGAACAAGTCAGGAGGGGCACTCTGTGCAGTCTATTGCCAAAGAAAGTAGTTGAGGTTTCATTGCTTGAGATTTACTGCAGCTTCTAATCCTGTACTGGCAGGGACATAGACTAGATGAGCTAAGCGGCATTTTTCCCTGTTTGGTTTTTATAATTCCATGTTTGTATTAATTAAAATATCCTATCCTATCAATTACTCTTCAAAAAGAAATTCAGTTCACTGTGCTTTGCTCCAGTTCTACATATTGAAAAGCCACAGAATTGGGGGGGGAAAATTATGAAAAGAGATACAGAATTGGAATTCATATGTAGATTTGACTCCGTCAACTCAGGGCTTACTAAAGACTATGGGTTCTTTTCCCATTACAACAGGTAATTTTGCTTTCCTTATCCCCACCCATTTCTCTGCTAATTGCTGTACTCCACTGTTTGAATCCTAACAACTGCTTTGATTTGCTGTTACAGTCTGACCTGATCCTATGACTTACACTTTCCTGCATTTATTTTGCTCCCATTCTGTAAGATCCTCATCTTCAAGCATCTGACGAAGTGGGATTTTCTCCCAAGAAAGTTTATGTGATAAATACATTTGTTAGTCTTTAAAAGTGTCACCAGATTTCTTGTTTGAGATTACAACAGTTTGTCACCAGAGGGCTCCACCATACACCTTGCAGACAGCCCTTATGTAGATTAAGCACTGCCACCTTGAGGATAAATATATACATTTGCACTACATTCAGTTTAATCACATCCGAGATGAGAATAAATCAGGATTGCATTGTTGTAACTGTGTTGTTCCCACATCATGGGGAGTGAGGTAATATCTTTTGTTGGACAAAATTCAGTTCGTGAATCTGACAGCAGCCAGAAAGATAAAAAATGAAAGTCTAAGTATGCTGTAATGACTCCTTTAACTCCAATCTTGCAATTAGCTTTCATTTTTAAAAAATATTTTTGATCAAATTTAACATGTTCATTCTCATCTCAGAAATTAATTTACCATTTATTTGGTAAATATTCTGAGACAAAATGGTTCAGTAATTTTCAAAAGGGAAGCAAGTGAAATAAATTCCTTAAAGTTTGGGAGGCATTTGGCTATTTTGGCCATGGAGGAACTGGAAAAAACATAGGGCATGGAAAAGTCCATGAATAAATAATCAAATTCAGAGCATTACACAGAGCAGTTATGAATGCTGAAAGCTTCATGATGATACGGGTGTGGGGGTGCCCTGACAGCTTCTCACTGTGGGATCCCAGTCCACCACCAAAGGATCAATGCCATGAAAAAGGCTTTGCAGCCTTGCAGAAAGGACAATTCAGCAATTGGGGTGCCTGGTTCAAATCCCTGGTCTCTACCACGGTCCAGCTGGCTTGGCCTGATCTTGGGGACCTCACTGGGTTGCTCTGTGTTCCCTGGCACATCCCTTCCTCACATGGGATGCACCTAGGACAGTGGTTCTCAAACTGTGGAATGCACACACCCCCAGGAAGGTGTGAAGGAATGTTGGGGGAGGGGCTTGCACAGATGAGCCAGCCCCCATAAGGTGAGGCGGGTGGGAGTGCCACCCAGCTATGCTCTGCCCCCAGCACCTCTCCAGCCCCACCCACAGTCAGCAGCTCTGGCCCCACTCCCGATCATGGCCACAGCAGCCCCTACCGCAGCTCCGCTCCCACTCGTGAACTCCATTACCAGCTCTCTCCTGGGCCTCAACCACGGAACCCAGCTTCAGCTACAGCCCCTGTTTCTGACTGTGGCCCTACACCCAGTCCCAGCTCCCTTCCCAGCCCTGGCCCCTGAGTGCAGGGGGAGGGGGACATGAAGAGAAAGTGTGGGGACCACTAAGCTAGGGTAATCAGATGCCCCAATTTACAGGACAGCCCTGATTTCTCACACTTGCTATCTGTTCACCCTAGGGGGCAGCAGAGAGTAAGGCAGGGCTTGCAATGGGCCCTGGAGCAGCCAGTGTCACTCCCCCGCCGCCCCATCACAAAGCTCTATAAAGGCGCAGATTCCAGCCCCAGTCTCACACCGCACAGGTGCGTTATGGAAACCGGTTGCTAGGCTACACAGAGGCGGAGGACGCACGCCCCCAACACGGGGCCGTGAACTATCCCACGTCGCTAGTCACACCCCCCACTCGGTCCTGCCACTCAGCGTTCGGCTTGTCCGTTCGCGCGCTAGGTCCCGTGGCCAATGGGAGTCAGGCTCCCGTGCGCGTGGAAAGGCGAGAGGTCACAGGCGCTCCCGGAAGTGGCGGTGCATTGGCTAGGCGCGTCATTTCCTGCCTTTTTCGGACTCTGGCGGGCGCACGTGCGGCCCGGCGAGTAATTTTTGTTTTTCCCGCTGCCTTGTGCCAGGCCGCGTTACCATGGTGAGGGGGCCGCTGCACGCCGCGCGGGGGAGGGGCGTCAAGGGGGGGTGCCCCGGGGCGAGTGAGGGGCGGTAGGTGAGGCGGGCGGGGGCGCGGATGGGCGACCCAGCGGGGCTGGTCCGGAGCCTGGCCGCTCGCACTGACACCGCTGCTGTGTGACTTGGCCCGCAGAGCTTGCCCCTCAACCCCAAGCCCTTCCTCAACGGGCTGACGGGGAAGCCGGTGATGGTGAAGCTGAAGTGGGGGATGGAGTACAAGGGCTACCTGGTGTCTGTCGATGGCTACATGAACATGCAGGTCAGTGGGCCCCGGAGAAGTTCTGCTCCGACAGCCCCCAAGGGCTGCGGGAGATCCGCCCCTCTCAGGCAGCGGGGTGGGTCCGCCCTTGTCCGTCTAGGGTTATTCAGGGGGTACAGTGGGCGGCGGGGGGCAGGGTTGTGCGGGGGCGTGGGTCAGTTCAAAGAGGGGGTGTGGGGGGTTGTTCAGAAGGGGCCCGGTAGGGGCAGGGTTTGGAAGGGGCCGAAAGTGGGGGTGTGTATGTGTTACCCTTGCTCAGAGGGAGTATAGGGTCTCACGGCTAGGAGGGGGTTAGAATTATTCAGGGGAGCTTCTAGCTGGGGGGAGGGAGGGATGGGGTTATTGCATTGTATCAAATCAGTCATCTAGCCATGGAGCCCACTGCCCCTGTTCTGCCTAGAAGCCTCATGCCCAGCTACTTACCCAGTTCTCCAGTGCTCCTTGTGCAAGGCAGCAGTCTTCTGCTACCTAAATGAAGGTGAGAGTGGATTGAGAGCTAATGAAAAGGGCTATATCAGCACTGATTTATTATTGGTAGTAATTAGCAAGTGGAAGTCTGAATGATGGTAAGCTTGCTTTTCATTTCCTTAAAAGTGCACTGCCACAAACTTTAGTTCTAAAACAGTAGAGAACTTTTTGCTGTATATTATACACTTCTTAAAATCGTACATGAAAAGTGAAATATACTAAGCTAAATTCATAATAATATGAAATGTTCTAACGAGGTACAATTATAATTGAACAGATTCAGTCTCCAAAAAAAAAAACAAACCATTAATCTCTTAGTCTTACAATAGTTTGATTACTGGCTGAAAATTTTCTTCTAACAACTGTGCTAATATTTTCTTCCTTTTCTAAAAGCTTGCAAACACAGAAGAATACATAGATGGTGCATTGTCTGGACATCTTGGTGAAGTTTTGATAAGGTAATTATCAAATAAGAGTACTTAATTCACATAGCAGACATATATTGCATTTGTAGGTGGACATAACTGTTCAACTCCTAATGTTCAGCCTAAAACTATCAGAAAACTTCAATGTTAAAATACATTAATTCTCATATCTATTTGTTAAAGGATTATGCTAAAAACTATATATTACGGGGGTGGGAGGGTGGGGAATACTAAAACAGGCATTTCATAAGTCCTTCTTTTGTAATGATGCCTTCTATTGATTCCTTAGATTCTTTTTGGATATTTGTATGAGTTGCTTATCAGTAGCTGAGGAAAATGTCATTAGGAAGTTAAATAGGCACTTGCATTTCACAGAAATGAAGGGTTTCTAAATAGGGAGAGACCTGCAGGTGCCAGATACTTTCTGTGTGTGCGGGGGGTGAGGTGGGAGATTTTCAACAGGTATGTGACTTATTGTCAGAGTACTAATAAACTAATATATATGTATTAAGACCCTGCTCCTGAAAACACTCATGTGCTTGAAGTTAAGCATGGACATAAGTTTACAGGATATGGACCTAAAAAAATTGGTCTAGTATACAAAGCTAGTTTCTGTTGCTGTTATAATGGACAGTTAGAAAATGAACCATCTGAAAAGTCTTTGGAATGTGGGATCACCATCAACATATATTGACTGGTTGGCCTTATAAACGCGATTTTTTTTTTTTTTTTTTTTTTTTTTTTTTTTTTAAGCAGCTGGTACACGTTCAATTTTGAAAACATTTAACTTGGTTGAAAGCTAGCATTAAAGGTAGAACAAAAACATAATTAAAATTAAGAAACCTTCTGGTTCTATTTACAGATGTAATAATGTCCTGTATATCAGAGGTGTTGAAGAAGAAGAAGAAGATGGAGAAATGAGAGAATAAATTTGTATATTTCTGAAAAATAAACATCAGTTTTTCAAAACTTGTGTTAAGAAGTCTTAAGTTTTACTGTACAGGTTTCTATAACAGTTATAAGAATTTTTCTGTTTACTGTATTCACACGTGGAAGAAAACTTTGAACTATATAAACCTATCTAATTTAAAGTCAAATTTTTTAAAGGCTGTTGCAAAAGTAATGCTAAGGAAGAAATCTTTAAATTTGAAACTGAAATAAGATTACATAGCTGACAATATTTTAAAATATTTCATCCTAATGTATGTTCTACTTTATTCTGTTCTTAAAGATGCATTTAAGTGTGTTCCTATGGTAAACTTTGTCTTTAAAGTTATGCATTTCAGTAGCACAGGAGCACATCACTTTATGTTGGAATGGGTGTCTTTTCTCTTTCATTGTACTGCAGTCAGAGCAGCTCAGAAATTGATCAGGATTTTTTTACTGCTACAAACAGCTGTCTTTCCCAGATGAGTACAATAGAGTGTAATGAAGGAGCTGTGAGTGGCATTTTTCTCTGCTGATAGTGGTAGTACATGTTACAGAATGAGCAGTGAAGAAATGCTGGGGATATTTTTTCCACACATTATGTACAAAATAAGTTTACTACTTACATACTAAGGATCCCTGCTCATCATTAGTAAATTCTGTTCTAAATTACAATCTAGAATATTAATATTTTGCACTAGATGAATTGAGAAGGAAGATATAGATACAACACAGTATCACCATTAAGGAGGTACACCTCTTTTAAAACTCAAGTGAAAAACAGTATGTCGTCTTGCGTTTTTGTGTTGATCTCTTTCATGCACACCACCTTCTGTCTAATCTCTGGAGGCTGTGAGCGAAATACCAGTTTTCTTCCCATCTGAAATATAGGAAAAGGAAAATGTTGAAAGTTGTACATCTAGAATTCGATAGAAGTGAGTCTTAAAATAGTCTTTGATTGCATATTCTATCATGGAGTTTACAAAAGAGCTAGATACATTCATGGAGGATAGATCTATCAATGGTGATTAGCCAGGTGGTTAGGGATTGCCATTTGCAGAAGCTGTCAATGGGGAATGGGATGGATCACTTGATGATTACCTGTTCTGTTCATTCCCTTTGAAACACCTGGCATTGGCCTCTGTCAGAAGACAGGATACTGGGCTAGATGGATCACTGGTCTGACCCATTATGACCATTCTTATTAATAATACAGGGGTGCATTGTGAGAGACTGTCACAGTTCTTTGGTGTTGAGATGGATTATGCTTCAATGATTCCAACAGTCATTTTGCCCTGAAGTAGTCAAAGCCTCCTAGAGCACAGCTGCTGTCCTACCTATAGAGAAAATGCAGCCTCAGTAGGTGGATAGTGAAACAATGGAGGAGATCCTCAGCTTTTGTACTTTTGTATAGTTTCATTGACGTCAGTGGAACTATGAGAGTTTACACCAGTTGAGGATCTATCCCAATGTCCACTCTGACCCAGCATAGCACTACTGTTCCTCATCACAAAAAGATTATCTGAGACTATAACTAGACTTTAAAAAGAATAAAACTGTTTGTCTTAAGTTCACAGCTGCTTTGCTGCTGTACGAGCAAAAGACCATGGCCCTTCTGGGGCTGTGATGGGACACTATGACATCTAAGAGTTTAATCCCCTATTAATTTAGTTCAGAAAGGTGAAGTATAAACCAGAATTTAGGCAGCTGGAGATTTTAGTGGAACATGAACCAGAATTTGTAGAGGACAGGGTGTATAAATGCACAGACTGCCAGTAACTGGAGCACATAAGTTATAAACACCAGCTGCTACTTGCTCAGGAAAGTGAATCTTGGAGTGGCTCAAGGCTGGGACAGCTCCTTCCCTTAGCAGTAATTTCAGTATGTGGCACTTACCCCCTTCTCTTCCTCAGGTTGGCAGCATGCTACCTTTTATTTTACTATTTACATGTGCCTTGACAGTCATTTCTAACCATCAGTAACAGCCTGAGGCTACTGAAAGGCTCTCTTTCCCAATCTGGTGGAAGCATGTCCCAATCCTAGTTTGTCAGCAGACCTGATAATACTGCTGTTACCAGTATTAGAGGTAGAAAAAAAAATTTAGGGCTGCCAAAGAATTAAAAAAATTAATTCTGATGAACTGAATTTTAATCACAGTGTTAAACAATAATAGACTACCATTTAAATATTTGTGGATGGTTTCTACATATTCAAATACATTGATTTTAATTACAACACAGACTACAGTGCTGACTTTTTTATTACAAATGTTTGCATTACAAAAAGTGTGTTTTAATTCACCTCATACAAGTACAGTACTGCAATCTCTTTATCTTGAAAATGCAACTTAAAAATGTAGATATTTCTTGATACATAAAGTAAGCAGGCAGCATTATGTCCTGTAAATGTAAACAAGCTTGTTTGTCTTAGCAATTGGCTGAAAAAGAAGTAGGACTCGGTTGACTTGCAGGTTCTGAGGTTTCACTTTGTTTTTGGGTACAGTTGTGTAACAAAATGTACATTTATAAGTTGCACTTTAATGAGAAAAAGATTGCACTACAGCACTTGTATGAGGTGAATTGAAAAATACAATTTTCTTTTTTACAGTGCAAATATTTGTAATAGAGTGAACACTGTACACTTTGTATTCTGTTGTAATTAAAACCAATATTTAAAATGTATATAATCAATTTATATCTGTTGTTTAACTGATTAAAACTGATAATCATGATCAATTTTTTTAACAAAGTTAATTTGTTTTGAGTTAATCACTTGAGTTAACTGTGATTAGTTGACAACCACAGAAATGATCTATTCAGTTTACTCTAACTTGTACAGTTTCTATTATAGTCACTCAAGACTACAGCTTGCAAACACACATATATGCATTTTTACTTGTTCTACCCATGTGCACAAGCATTTGCAGGGCCCCTGTGAAGCTCATTTTTAAAAATAGAAAAATGTGACTAAAATCCTTAGGTAATTTGAAGCACTCACAACCATTACACTTACCTAATTTAAAAAACAAAGACTATGCTTTGAATTGTGCTTTTGAGGTTGATAAAATCATACACAATCAGGAAACTGGTTTAACTACAACAGTCAATATTTCCATATGAATAGAGGATTACATTAAAAGTTCACATGACGACTGTGTGACAGTATAACAAAATGAAAATTAATTACACTCAGTGCTTTTTTTCTGCCGGAACGCACCGGAACGGCGTTCCGGCACCTTTTTTTCCCCGCCGGTGCTCCCTGCCAGCTGTGCAGGCTGGGCCGGGCTGGGGAGATTTAAATCTCCCGCCCTGAGCATGCGCAGTTACTGCGTGCTCAGGGCGGGAGCTGACTGGCCGACAAGCAGCTCTGCCGGCCGTCCCTGTGGTTCCCAGCCTCCGGCCAGGTAAGGGGGCTGGAGGGAGGCCTGGAGAGGGGTGGGGGGACAAGGAGACGGGCCGGGTTAGAGGGGTGGGGGTGGGGACAAGGAGACGGGCCGGGTTAGAGGGGTGGGGACAAGGAGGGACCCCCGCGCAGGCCGGCAGCCCCCACCGCCCCCTCTCCAGACCCCCGGGGCTGCTTCCTTTCTCTTCTTTCTCTTCCTCTTCCTTTCCTTCCTTTCCTTTTTTTCCCCTCTTCTTTGTCTTCCTCTTCCCTGCCTTCCTTTCTCTTCCTCTTCCTTTCCTTCCTTTCTCTTCTTTCTTCCTTTCCTTTTTTTCTTTTTCTCTTCTTTGTCTTCCTCTTCCCTGCCTTCCTTTCTCTTCTTTCTTCCTTTCCTTTTTTTCTTTCTCTTCTTTGTCTTCCTTCCTTCCTGCTCTTTCTGTCTTTGCTTCCTTCCTTCCTTTCTTTTTTCTTTGTCTCCTCCTTCCTTCTCTTTTTTCTTTCTCTCCCTTCTTTTTTAAAACTTTTTAAAAATTAATTTTAAATAAAAACCTTTCTTAAAATTAGATTTCAATTCCAAATTCATTCCAATTAAATTAATTAAACACAATTAATTAATTAATTCTATTTACAGTCACTTTATCTTCAATTAATGCCTATAATTTCTGTCTTGTGAGTTTTCCCCAAAAATTTATTCTGAAAAAGTTTTTCACACGGCTTGAAAATTTTGCACACAAGCCACCAAACCTAGAGGGAACATTGGCTACTAGTTGCGTACACAACAGCAGGCCAGCAGGCTAACATCGGTCAGTCCCACACTCTGGGCCTGGCCGGAGCCCACAGCACGAACAAAAAGTGTGTGGATGCATTACTGCCTGCCACCCAGTACCCAGAAACACAGGCCAGCAGCAGACGTGATAGCTACGCATTCACGTTTTTTTCTAATTATAATACGGCCCCCCAACAGTCTGAGGGACCGTGAACTGGCCCCCTATTTAAAAAGTGTGAGGACCCCTGCTGTAAGACCTCACAGGTTGTCTTTCAGTATATTAGCGGCCTGCATAGTTAATAAAACTTAACAGTTTTTACCTTGTATTTTTATTTCTTTGATATATTCAAAAATTTACTGTTTACTGCACTATTTTCAGTGTTATTTCTTTATGACACGACGGATATCAATAGGAGTTCCGGTACCTTTTTTTTTAGAAAAAAAGCACTGATTACACTTGTATTAGATCCATATGTGTAATTAATATTGCTTCATTATATAATTAAGATGTACCTTAAAATCTAGGGAGAGGAAATAAATATGGTTGAAGTGGGAATGTTCACTCAGTTTCTTGATTTTACACTTTTTTGGCAAATAGTGTAATTGAACAGCTACACAACTCATGCTACATTTACAGGCCTACTTGGTTTGGATAATGATGCTAGCAGAATGCAGAGTAGTTCTAACATCCCGAAAACATTAATCAGATAGTGTTGTAAATGGTATATATTGCAATTGTGTTGAGGCCATGCAAACAGTTCATCAGCCTCTTGAAATACGAATTTTACGCTGATGTCTGACTGCTAATGATATGATCTCTTAATCAAATAAAAGGACCATGAACTAGATTATACCATAAATACCTTAAATTTCCCTCAACCACCTTCAAGTACTGTTTTTACTGAAGTGTTCAATTAGTCACTTTTCAAAATATAAGGGCTGGTTATTTTCAGTTAATCCACTAATTGGCTGCTTGTATATAATTTTAGTGTCTTATAATTAAATTTTAACCAAATACTAGTTAACCCTTATTCAACCAGGCCTAATGTGATGTCAAATAAAAAAGGAAAGTGGATTAATTATTTTTAACAATCTACTACTGCTGCAAATTTTGTAAATTTATTTACTGAATGGACTGTAAAGATCAGACGTAGCATATTTTGTTTTTAGTCATAATTTGCAAGTTTCTCTCCTGCACAAGAAATGTAGAACTAATCCTAATATTTAACTTTAAAAGTTTGACTTTTCAGAAACAAAATAAACTACAGGCAAACCTTCTTCTTTGGTGCTGCAGTTGCTCTTTCCATAGAACATTTCAGTCTTTCTTCCTGAAGTTTCATCTCTTCTATCTTTTTTTCTTCACGTAACCTGTAATGGTGAAAAATGAAATATACTGGTAACTCATCAGATATTAAGAAAGAAAAGTTCTAAAACTTTAACACAGGCTACTCTTCTTGCCTCTTTAATTTTGGAGGCAACAAAGTTTTCAAACAGGAGATAATTATCTTGATTCAAAGAAGTTTTTTGCCTGATCTGTCGGCAAAATGACTAAAAGGAAGAAGGAAAAGGGGGCAGGTTTGCAAATTACAATTTTTAAAAATAAGCTGGGATCCTATTTTGTTTCTTGTTTTGTATTTTTTTTTCCACTAGGGTACTATTACTGTTACAGATATCACATGGATGATCTGCTTAGGAACTAATGGAGGAAGCGGTTATTTCTTAGGAAAGCATCTCATGTAACTTGCAGGGCAGGGGAGAAGGAAAAGGTACCACAAATGCAGACTGGGGAAATCTGATGGCTAATAATATTTCCACATAAGGCAGTGATTGCCTTAATTTGGAGGGGGGGGGGGGGTTGGCTATGTCTACACTTAGAAAGTTAGGTCAACTTTACTAAGTTGACCGTATTAAGTCGATTTAGAGAGTCTACACTAGACTCTCTAAATCAACTGGATGGGTCGAGAGAGCCAAAGCTCCAAAGGAGCCACGATGGCTCCCTTCTGCCAGGGAGCCATGTGGGGCTCCCTTGTCCCTCCGCCCTAGGTCGATTTATGGAAGAAGTTCACTTAGGGTGTCCACACTGGCTTAGTCGACTTAAGCCTTAATTCTGCCTAAAACTAGGTTTTATTAAGTCGACTTCAGGAACAGCCCAGTGTGGACATGGAGTAAGTTAGGTTGACTTAAGCATCCTTAAGTCGACCTAACTTTTAAGTGTAGATGCACCCTTTAAGGCAATTTACTTTTAAGCCACACAGCCTTCTGCTGTGAGTACATCAGCTCTCACAAACTAGGTGATGTTGGTACAGGAAGTGTCTTGGCAGAAGGAGACACTGCACACTTTCACTATGTAAACTCAACAAATGCAACAGCATGGTATTAAGAACTATGGTTCGGCTGGAATTGCTGTTTTTGGAACATAATGCGTTAAAGTTCTCATGGCACATTTTTGCAAAACAGAAATTAGCTATACAGTGACTTGTCCAAATTCCAGCTTGGAAAATCGCATTGACATTTCAAAAATAATTTAAGTAATGGCACTGTTAAACCCCTGCCATGTTCCAGAAATGGCTGTGCATGTATATAGCTAACAGCTCCCAAACACTTCAGAAGCTATTGCTAAATTCATTTTATCTATTTCTGGAATGGAATGTGGTAACAGTTTCACATTTAGCTTTGGACAGGAAGCAAATACCACCCTATCCTCTTTGAACATGAAAGTTACGTGAGGGGTAGGGGGTGGGAAGGTGGTAGGTAGATAAAATATAGTTACCTCAATTGGATTTTGGTCAGAACTACCTAACATTCACTCATCTCTTTCAAAAAGGCTATAAAACATTTGCCATGTGTGCTCAGGTGTGGGGTTTTATTTCTTCTCTGAAAGGTGGTACATCCATCCAAAAGCATAATGTAACCTTTCACATCATGTTGGAGCATTAATTTAAATTACCATTATTTCTTCAGGCAACTCTTGCTACTGTGTGCTTTATTTATTTTTCTGCACTGGATATACAGTCGACTGCCAAACGTAACTTACCAAATGTACAATATTAATAGAAAACAAAGAAGCTTTACAAAATTCTGTTCACCTTAATGTAGCTACTGCACAAAAAATTTTATACACTATTTAAGTAGCTCAATATGCTGAGGAATTCCATAAGGGGGCAGTAGAGTACAATTGTTCATTATGTGAGATCACTTCCTCGTGTTAATGCAAAAGTGTCACAACAAGATATTTCATCAATGCAGCAGAATCCTTAATTACTGCTAAAGCAGAAAAACAATAACCTCCCAATGAACTCAAATTTACTCACTTCACATACTAGGTTACCATATAGAGAATCAAATCTCAAGTCCAACATTTAGTCTCTAATCTTGCAAACTCCTATGCATGTCCTATGAAGAAGTTTTTAGGGTACCAGGAATGAGGCCATGCTAACTTTTGAAAGAACTGAAGCCATTTAAAAAAATCACCAAGTATAAAAAAACTAGAAGTAAGCTACTTAAATGATATCAGATACATTTATTCTGAATTTTCATACAGAACTCATTAAACTTGTGATAATTTTTTGTTGACTAGGCAGGATTGTCAAGGCAGGAACATAATACACCTGCCAGGTCTTTTATCTCTGTTTTTGCTGGGTAATTTAACACACAGACAAAGCATGCTATAACTGCCTTGACATTTATTTAACTTGGGAATTCAGCTCAAACAGATGCAAGTTTCTTTTTCCAGATAGTTACTGCCTCATGGCACTTCACGGTATCACAATAGCCGAAGCTGTATTAATTGTTGTATTACCTAACCTCCCAAAACCCAAGTCAATGCAATTGACACTGATGTGACCGCTGCTTGAATACTGAGACCAGTTCTGGTGTCCACATTTCAAGAAGAATGTTGAAAAAATCAGAGAGGGTTCAGAGAAGAGCCCTGAGAATCCTAAAGGATTAAAAATCATGCCTTATAGTGATACTCAATGAACTCAGTCTATTTAGCTAAACAAAGAGAAGGTTAAGAAATGACTTGATTGCAATCTGTAAGTACTGTAAGTACAAATTCTCAACCAGTTCCTTTCTATTTGTCAAAATCAAATCTAGAAGAGTCTCTCCCCTAGTAGCTTTCTTCATCTTCTGAAATAAAATATTGCCTTTAATACATTCCAAGAGCTTGATGGATAATCTCATGGTCCAGTTATGTGTAGTAACCAGCCACCACCACTGGCCACAGGAGGCCGGGAAGAGCAGCAATTGCTGCTGGAGCCTGGAGTAGCTGCTCTGCTTAGAACTGTTATTCCCTGCAAGGCCTGCGAACCAGTGGTGGCTCCCATTGACCCTAAGCATGGCTCCTTGACAGCCGGCCCTTTGCTATGTGTGGTGAGGGCGCAACCAGCCGCCCCCAGCGTCTCCTGCACTTCCCTCATCCCCACTGCACGTTGTGAAGGGCTGGCCCAGCAACCCCCCAGGTTGTGGAGTGAGGCCTCCTCTTCCGAGCTGGTGCTGGGCTGTGAGACTAGAGCAGGAGTGGCGGGCGCCACGCAGTAGGTAAGTGCAAGTCGGGGGTGGCCGTCAGCCGTCAGGAGGAGGTTTTTTTGCCAAAGTGGCCCCCGCTTAAAAAGTAATGAAGAACATCGGTTTAGCAGCTGCTTCTGCTCTTCTTGCCCCCAACCTGATGGGGAGAACAAGTTGGCTCCTGGTCTGGCCTATTGGGATTGCCTCTGCGGTTGGCTGCAGGTGGGGTGGATTCCTGTCTGCTGTGCCTCAGTTTCCCCACACCAACCCCTCACTCTAGGATTTCCCCAGCCCCTCACTCCAGGGTTCAACACCCCCTGTTTCAACATGCCTTGATTTCCCCACCCCTTGTTCCACCCTTATTTCCCTGCCCCTACCTCTTGCTCCAAGGATGCACCATCCGCACTGATTGCCCCACCCTGGCCCATCGCTCCAAGGCTGGACATCCCCCCCTTGTTGTGCCCTGCTTAGCTCACCCTGGCCCCTTGCTCCAGGGATGAGCCCTTTCTGCCCTGTTGTGCCCCAATTTCCCCAGCCTCTCTCTCCAGAACTGGAGTGAAAACAGTGCTCTAGGTGTCTGATATTGAGAACATCAATTAGAAAGCTGGCAATCCTAACACTGATGTTTTTTAAATCCCACCCTAGGTTATGAATGATGGTCTTTTTCTTTACAGCTGTTTTTCTGAGTGCAATGAGAAATCTACCATTGCTAAAATGTATTGATTATAACCAAGTGTAAATACAATATATCATGCTGCTAAGAGAAACACAATTCAGCGCTTGGAAGAATCTTGCAGGCCTTGTTTGCACTACAAAGTAAAGGTGTGTTCTTAATGCAAGGTAAAAATGTGAGAAGACAAAGCAGTTTATAGTATTCACATGGGTTAGGTTTAGGCAAAGACTATTAGAAGCCTGGTCTTTACCTTAATCTGCTAATGCATGTGAAAACTACCAACTGCCTTGTTTTTACTGTGGTTTTAAGAACCTGCCTTTCTTGTTTCACAATGAGAACAGCAAAGGTGTATTAGGAAGGCACGTGCAATCATTTTACTCCTTTAAGTAAAAACATTATACTGCCCCTAATAGGATGCCATGTAGGCAAACATCTGTTTTATGCACATACAAAATATGCAGAATCATTTGTTGCCACAACTTCCACATTTTGCAGGATTAAGATCAATATTGCTAGTTAAATGCTCTAAGCCCTTACAAAGATTATTGAGAATACAAAGGAAACAGCTTGCTCATTTTATACATACTGAACAGTTACTTTACCTTAGCCTTCTTTCTTTCATCTTACTTTTCTCGATTGCTTCAATACTTTCTTTTGGAACCGACTCCAACAATTCACACAGTTCCTCAATTCGATTCTCTATTCTTCTCAACATCTGAATGGAGTTAATGCTTGATATGTCTACTTCTCCGACACTAACTTTGTATACTTCTGCAACCTTTTTAGTGAGTGAATGCAGCATTTTGTCCTTAGATCAAATACATATAAATTTGTGAGTGTCTATAAAATATTGCACAAGTGATATCTGAATATAATAGATTTCTGTAAATTCCATGAAAGCAGCTGACAATATACACATATATTTACTGTCAATGTGATAGTCACATGTGATCACAGCAATAAGAGGAGAACTTTTGTGTTATGTGAATGGTGAAAAACCAGAAGCATTTTAACCATAAGAACAACAACAAATATGCAGTCATGGAACTAAAGGAAATACCACCACCGTAGTATTTTGGTGATAAATATTTCTGTCTATCCTGAGCTATGGCCTCCATTCAGAAAAGTACTTATGTACATGGATATGTGTGTATCAGTGGGAAATTTTTACACACTTAGAGTTGGGCATGTATTTAAATCCCTTGCTGATTTCAGTGTAGGGGTTACTTGCAGCAGCTGCAAAGAGGTGAAACTACAATTTATCCTCTTTACACTGGGGTCTATAATGAGATTTGCTGAATGCAACTTTTTGAAAGCATCTAATGCTTCTGAGCCTAAGCCTGCCTAAGGCTGAGTTACTTCTAAGTCCAAGTCTGGCTCAGGAATCATCTCTGAGGCACAGAGTGTGGGTCTCTGGGGTGAAAGTGATTTTATTATAAACATGTATCTTTTTTCCTAGTATTGACATGAACTTGGACCCAAGACATAAGAAGTGACATCATCATATTGGAGCACAAGTTCTGCTATAGTAAAAGCTAAGACCGGCTTTCTGTTTAAAAGGGGGAGTCTTCCAAGTGCTCTAAAATCTGCAGTTACTCAGATTGCCTTGAAATATGGTGTGCCTCATGGGGGTGTGGGCTAGTGATCCAAATTTAAGGTCATTTGACCAACAGATTAAACAATAGGTTAAACAAAAAAGGAGTCCTGTGGCACTTATGAAGACTAACAAATGTATTTATCACATGAGCTTTCGTGGGTGAAAATCCCACTTCGTCAGACACTTTAAAGTTAGTCTTTATAAGTGCCACAGGACTCATTTGTTTTGCTGAACTAGACTAACACGGCTACCCCTTTGGAATTTCTTAAGCTTAATATCTTTTACCAGATTTTTTTCCCTCTCAGACCTAGAGATCAAACTATGATATCTGTAGTTGCAGCAAGAAAATGGGAGGATTTTGGAGATAGGGGAACATCACATGAGAGAAGGTGATGGGGTTAGGGAGAGCTAAAATCCACCAACTACGTGAACTCTCTCTGTTCCTCACTTTCCTATCTATAAAATGGGGAGAATGATGGAAATTTCTTTGAGACCTACTGGTAAAAAAAAGCTGTGTGGTGGCTAGGTCTTTTTGTTATCACCTAACTGCAACAGCATATCAACCGCAAACCTAGGTAAGAACGGCAAATGCCTAAATGCCCACTAATTCATACAACAAATATTTTGGTCTTTCTGTTAAGAAAAAACCTAGGAAATTCACTGAGAAAACTTCATTAGCATAGAGTGATGGTTTCCTGGTGGTATCTCATGCTGTTTGTCAGTGTTGCTGGGAGGGAAACTGAGGTAGGAGCAGATTTCAGCTGGAGCAGGGGCTGACTCATGTGAAAATGGAGTGAGAGAAGCAGGAAACTACTGGCAGTGGCAATAGAAAATAGTCAGCAGTAGTCTGGCGAGACTGCTTCCCTTAGGATCCTATATGCCTGCCTTGAGATGACTTGGGTGGGTTCCTCTTCCCTTTGATTGGCTGAAGCCCCCTTCCCTTGAACTGGTTGACCCTCAGTCTCTGATCACTCATTACACTCTTTGGCTCAGAGATTATTCCTGAGCCAGACGTGGGTTCAGAGGTAACAGCCTTAGGCAGATTTAGGCTCAGAAGTATCAGATGCTTCCAAAAAGTTGCGTTCAGCAAAACTCTTCTGAAAAACCAGTAAATGGAGAGTTAAGGTATTTCACACACAAACTTCTGAAAACCAGGAGATACAACAGAATTACACAAAGTCTTCTCGCTCCCATATTTGAGCAAGCCCCAACATGCCTAAAACACACCTCCTGAACTCTGACTTTTCACTGTACTGAACAGGAGCTATTTTATACAATAACTAATGGAACTGGAATCAGCAGGCCCATGTTCCCTGTGGGGACTGTTATAGGCTGGAAACCATGGGGAACTGGGAATGGGTGGAATTAGGCTGCAAGAAACAGCCAGATGGCGAAAGCAGTCCACATGGTTCAATAAAGTTCCACTTTCCCAACTTAACTTGCATTCGATTTCACTCTTTGCTAATAAAACATGGGGACAGCCTTGGAGATGCGACCTCTCTGAGAGCATGCCTATACTGCATTTTAAAATCCATGGCAGTGAGACTCAGAGCCCAGGTCTACAGATTTGGGCTTGCAGGTCTTGTGCTTCAGCGCTAAAAACAGCTGTGTAGATGTTGTGGCTCAGACTCAGAAGCTGCCCTCTCCTCCCTGTCCCCAGCCGGAGACACGCCAACTCCCATGTATGTGAAAGGATACCGCACTTCAGAAGAAAGAGACATTTTCTGTCCACACCTGGCTGCAGTAGTGGAACCCATATGTCAGCTCACAACACAGGATGTTGAATGGTTGTGGGGAGGTCCCCAACAGCAAGCATTTGCCACACTGAAACAAATGATTAGATGCCCCTCTCCTGAAGTGCTACCAGTCAGGAGAGAAACATACTCCTGTGATTCACTGGATAAAGGACAAGGTGTAGCTCTTTCGCAGGAGACTTAAGCCAGCAGAGCTCTGTCCAGGACTGAACAGGGTTACCCCAAACAGAAAAAGAACTGTAGCATTTGCAGTGAAATGATTCCATCTGTACACCTAGGTCCATCAAAAGACAATCAGACCACAAACGCCTAGAGATGATTGTGACAAAGCCCCTTCTTAATGCTCCAAAGAGACTGCAGTGCCTGTTGAGGCACCTCTAGCACTAGAAGATGGAGAGAGCCAGTGATGATGCAGAGAAACTGTCTGCCAGCACAACAGGTGTTGAAGAAACTTTGGGCCCTGTTTTCCCTGCCCTGTCATACCTGCAGCCAATGCCAGCTCTGGACGGGGGGAGAAAAGGAGAGAACCTAGCTCAGTTTGGGGCTGACTGGCAAAGTTGCTTCCCCATCTGGGAGGCATGGATGAATTTTATTGTAGATGAGGGGGGAGGGCTATGCCTCTCCAAAATCTTTCCCATAGCCCCCCCCCCCCCCCCCGTGAAATCTTTCCCTGCCTCCTGCGAAAGCATTAGGCATGGCCCGCAAAAGCATCTTTCCTTGCTGTCTCTGTGCCTGCAGCTTGCTGCAGAGGCAGAGCCTCACAGTACTTTAGATCTTGAAGAAAACCCAAACATTCAGTCGGTGGATGCAACAAGGCAAACTCCTTAGAATCTGGAAAGGATTTTCTCCCACGAAAGCTCATGCGATTAATAAATCTGTTAGTCTTTAAAAGTGCCACAGGACTCTGTTGTCCTTAGAATCTGTGCTTAATCACTGACATTTTAAAAAGGCAGGAGCGAGCTGTCTGTGACTCCAATAGACACAGAACAATACCAGCCCATATGTCTAAATTAGGAGACAAGTATCCTCACAGACAGCCCAGCCTTGGAAGTTTCAGGTACCAGTTAGGTCTACATAGGCTGTTAAAATACTGTAAATGGGTTTTTTACCAAATCCAGGGTTGCACTTTTCTAGGACCCTTTTTTCCCCTTCTGGAGGAGTTGCTATTCCTTTGATATAATGCCTCCTCCCCTCATCAAGTAGACAGCTGTCACTGTGTATATGCATCAATATGTTTATATAGGATATGAAGCGGTCCAGACAAGTATTTTGAATTGATGTAAACTGGTTGGTGTAAGCTTGTAGATACATGTGGTATAATATAGACAAGGCTATATATGCTTAAAAAGCTGCAGGGAATGAATCTGGTTTACAACATTTATTTCTGTCCAGAAATAATTGTGATTTACAGTCTTAATAGAAACTGAGTAGTAGTATATCTGTGATTGTGTGGGTACACATTATCCCCACGTATTTCACATAGTTCACATGGGGACAGAAACAGCGCTGTCTTCCTTCCTATACGCAGTGGAGAAGTGCATAACAAAGATGATGTAAATTAAGCTCCCCTCATCCATTCCCTGGAAAGGAGGAGCTGAGTCAACGAGTGGGCGGGGGGCGGGTGGTGGTGGTGAAGAAAGAAGTGCACACACTTAGCACGTACTGTCCATCACAGTTCTGAGTGCGGGGATGCAGGTGCTGAGGGCAGGGGCATGGCTGGGGGCATGGTGGGGATGGTGCATGGGGCAGGGCCAAGGGAGTGGCTGGGTGCCATGGAGCTGCCTTCCCCAAGGGAAGCTTCAAAATCCACCCATGCAAGGAGGAAAGGTCACTAGCTTGCCAGAAAAAGCAGCCAGGAACTAAGCACTGTCTCCCTTGGCTACAGAAGAGACTTAGGAGCATGGGCACCAGACCTAATTCCTAACATGGACATAATTTGGGTGTCAGGGGGCTGTACTGCCTCTTCCCTCCCCCCCCCCCCGAACAAACTGCAAGCCTTAGGTAGGTGTGAAGCGGCAGGACTGCGCTTCACAGCAGGGGAGCTGTTAAGGTGATAGGCTCCCCTACTATGAAGGGGAACCCCTGCTAGCGATGCAGCATGGATGGCAAATGAACTGTCTATTTTCAGGGATGATATCCCCTGCCTCCACCCCTTCCTCCCAAGGCTCTTCCTCTACTGACCCCCTCTCCCACTGGAGTTCCAATCCCCCAATGCAGCTGGAGGAGCCCCACCCTAGCTGGCCCGAGTCCAGGCCTGCCAGGTCACCAGCCCCTGGTGGCCTCAGACCAAGGCCAGATGGGCCACCCTGGAGCACTGACCGGCTCCAGGGCGGGGCAACCTGAGCACCAGCCCCAGCCTGCCCCAGCTGGCCTGCCCTAGCCTCACCCCCTGCCTACTTTGGGGGAGAGGCTGAGCAGTGCCTGGTCTGGGGCAGCGGCGTAGCCAGAACTAATTTTTTGGGCAGAGCCCATGGTTGATGCAGGGGGTCGTAAGTTCCACCAGCTGAGAAACAAGCACTTCCCAAACTTCCCGCTTCCAGCTACATGAATGGAAGTCAGAAGTGACTGGCTGAGAAGCTAAGCCGCCTGATGCTCCAGTTGCCAAGGTATCTTAAGCGGAGCCTTAGCAAGAGAACTTCTGCAATTGATTGGATGGACCTGCTTTCAAGGTGGATGGATTATGGCCCACCAGGCCCACTAGTAACCACACCACCAGTCTGGGGCCATAGGGGAAGAGAAGGATGCAGTGGGGTATGGGCAGAGCATGAGTGGGGCCGCACCTGGCTTTCAGGGGAACCAGACCATGGTAAGAGCCAACCAGGGAGTCCAGGCTGCTGTGGGGACCCCCAGATCGAGGGCAGTGTGCCTCAGGGAGGCGACATGGGCTGGGGGCCACTCTCAGGCCCTTCGCCCCAGCTTCCTGTCCTGGGCATGTGGAGGATCCAGGGCTCTCCACAGTGGTCTGGGCTCCCTGAGTGGCTCTTACCATGGCCCAGCCAGGGGTGGGGCCATAGAGCGGGGCCCCCTCCATTTCTACTGACGTTCTGATGCTGTTCCCTAGGAGCATCTGGCACCTGAGGTAACTGAGTGAACGAAGCCCAGAGGCAATGTGGGGTTTGACCTCACCAAATTGCAACTTCCCTAAAAGAACCTGGGACTGTGGCAGAGTGTCACCCAAGATCCATGATAGGGTGCTATGGGGGGCAAGCTACCCCGAGAACTGAGCTAGAAAGGCCACAGTCCAAACTGAAGAGACAGTGGTAAGAAGTAGCTCAGGGCAGTAGGATTTAGACTTCCCATTGGGAGGGGAGGGCCTCCCTGATACACTGAGCAGGGCATATAAACCTAGCATCAGTGAACTGGGGAAAGGAGATCTGAACATTAAATCCATTAACATGCTGCACTAGCTCTGTATTTCAACAGGGAAGCTGATGGAAATCAAAGAGCTATGGAGAGGGGCAGCCAATCACAGACAGTCAAAAGAATGATACGTAGCGTGGCCAGATTACAAAAGCAAAGAATCTGCAAGAGGAGAACCATACTGTCAAATTAAAAATGAGCACAGTGTGCAGGATGGAATCATATTTCAAAGACAGAGAGCTGTTGTCTTTACCACATTATGTAAGGATTTTAAACAAAACAATCATGCTTCACATGTGGGCATTGACAGATATCTTAGATAGACTTGAGAGTATATTTGCTGGTTGTGAATGAATACACAACTGCACTCCTTGGTAGAAGGCTGTGACACTTGCTGGTCATGTGATTGGCAATAGCAGAAAGAGACTCTATTACCACATGAGCTGCCCATCAGATCATGGGAAAATGATGGATGCAGCAAACTTATTTACTTTCAGCAAAAAGCAGAACTTCTTTACAGTGGACTACTATTCAACCTTTTGGGAGGTCAGTACCCTGTCTGATACAAGATCCAAGTCAGTGCCTTGCAAACTGAAGACCCACTTGGTGAGATATGGTATTCCAAAGACTATTCAACAACAATGGATCCCAATTGCTTTGAAAGAATTCATAGAATTGACACACAAGTGGGAATTTGACCACCAAACCTCCTCCCCTGAATGCCCACAGAGTAATGGTAAGGTGGAATCAGCTGTGAAAAAAGCTAAGAGACTGTTATCCAAGGCTATTTCTTCTGCGTCAGACTTCTTGTTAGTGTTTTTGGCACAAAGCCAAGGAATGCCCCATCACAGGGATGCCCAAAGCACAAAGAACCAAAATTCTGTTACCAATTAGGGAAGACCTACTGTAGCCAAATGGATGGGGACATTGCTGACAGAAAATGGGCAAGAAACAGAGAAAGCAGGCACTGGAATTAGAAAAATCAGTCAGGGACCTACCAGCCTGGAGACCTGCTGTCCTACGAAGATCCACCCATCCGAGACACATCAGAAGGACTAAAGGAATCATGAGGAATGCAGAGACACCCAAGTTACATGGGATGACTACACAACAGAGACAAGTGATCCACAAGAACAGGCGGCACTTATCAGCCAGCATACACAATACCCAAGGAGAGCCTACAAACATCATCACAGACTGGAGAGATGGAAAATGATGCAGCAGCCAACACACAAGAAGGGAGGAGACCGCACAGATAGTTTACAAGACTCAGACACAAATGACAGGGACAGAAAGAGAGGCCACTCTCTATGCGGTCGCCTACTGAAGAGACCAAACTATTTCAAAAACTATGTAACCAGCTGAGTCTGTGGTAAAAACAAGATTCACATGCACAACCTCTGGCTGATACATAGGGGTTGTGGGCCCTGAGCTTCAATTATTTGTTTTTTTAATGTTTATATTAACATATTTGCAGAATAGGGTAGATGTACACTGATGATCAGTGGAATTGGAGTCAGAGGGAACACCAGGAGAACAGGAAGTATGGAGAGTTAGGGACAGAGTAATGCACAGCGTTTAACGAAGTTCCGCTTGTTCAACTTAACCTATATTCAGCTTCATTCTTTGATAATGAAAAACACCTGGACTACACTCAAATACTCAGCCTGTTCCATAGAAGGAAAACTACACCCACTAAATTTTACAACCCCTTCAACTCCTTGTGCACCCTCATCACTCTTAGCACATGATGTCCTCTAACACTGTACTTTCACTTAGCCTTCTTTAAACCACCTAACTACTGACAAATCCCTAGCAAGGAGATTCCTGTGCCTTACTAGTGACACCACACACACAACACAATGCTGAAATGAGGCATGTTGTATCTCTCAGAATACACCTGCACTTCTTTTCTTTGGTCACACACACAGGGGTCCAGGAGAAGGGATTACCCTTAGATAGGACATACTCCTTCAGATCACAATTTATCATAATCTCAGCTCTTCTAATCTGCTCCAGCTAATCTTTCCACCCTTCAATACAGCTAGCATAGTGAATGCAAATGGAGTGTGCGTGCCAGGGCCTGATTACTGCAGGGGCTTTAGGGGCTTAAGCCCCGAGCCCAGGCCAAAAAGGGGGCCCTGGGCTCAAGCCCCTTAAACTCCTGCAGGTAATCCAGCATCCACCTGGCTCAGCGCTGGCAAGGCAGGAGTGTTCAGAGAACTCCTTCTCTGCCAGTGCTGGGTAGGCTGAGCCCTGGAGCCAGAGGCCAAGCTCTGCGCTCTGTCCTGCCCCTGGGCCAGCTGGCCCACTCTCAGGGGCGGGGCAAGATGGGCCAGCCCATTTGCTCCGCCTAGGGGGTGGAGCCGGCTGGCTCACGGCAACGGCAGGCGGGGGGGGCCCCATGGTGGGGGGCAGCCTGGGCCCCTTCAGGCCAGTTAATCTGGGCCTGGTGCATGCAGCTAATTTCTAGAGTCTATTGACAGCTCTAGGGAGGCAGAGTTAAGGTTCCATGGACTTATACCTTAACACTTCATTTACTGGTTTTCAGAAGTTTGAATTTTGCTCCTTGTAGTCACCTTTCTGGAAGATCATATCACCGGACTTCATTAATTATATATTAAAGTTTTTGTCAGTGAATTAGCATTGTTACCCTAAAATGCATTTATTTACCTATGTTCAATTCCTGAAAATAGGCTGTGAACAGATTAGATTTTAGAAGCCAAGTAGCACAATTCAGGTTTGCACTGAGAATAAAGCAAAAACTTCTGTTACTATATCTTCTTGATCTCTGTTCATCTTCCTGTAGCACAGCCTATGTGATTTTTTTTTTTATGGCAGATTCAGCCCCCAGCCTCAGTACCAATGAATACGGCTCACATTTATGTCAAGTAACTGCACAATTGGATACAATCTATGCTTTCTTCATTTACTGTTGTGCTCAAATACTTCAAGTACATATTCTGAGATCACCTCTCCCTGCCACAAATGTCACCTACAGTCAGATTTACTGCACAATAGCTAGAAAGAAGAATTTGCTGACTTCTGCATCAGCAACTTGAATTGCTGCAGATAGTAAATGAAGTAAAAATTATAATGAAGTATGAGACACAGCACAACTGATGCTATTTCTTGAACAGGAACAGATTAGGAGAGAGGGAAGGAACCACTATGGAACATTTTATTTATTAGTTTGAGGCATAATAAAATCCCTATTTCAGAAGCTTTTTTTCCTTCCTCTGTGATAGGAATAAGATTTTTTTTTGAAGATGTAATTGTAAACATTTTTTTCTTGATGTAAAACATGTTTTGCAAAATAATTACCTGGATTTCTGGATTAAACTCTCCAAAAGAAAACATTTTAGCTCTTATTGCCAGTTCTGAGCCTTTTTCCTCTTCACTGATGCAGGCAGCTTTAAGCATTTCTTTCTGTCCTACAACAACACTTATTTTTTCATTTCTGTGGGAAAAAGAGATCTAGATCTCAGTCGTTTATTCTGTGGATTTGTTTTGCTGGGCAGTAATCATCCCACAGTAGATTAAAATGTTCTTTCAGAGAACTGCTAAAATCTTGGAAACTGGCTATGCCACACAAAGGAAGACTTCAGAGCTTCACGGTCTAGACAACAAATCACTTTACTTCTTGGATAGGAAAAAAAAAATAAACAGGAGATTTTTTTCTGTGCAGCTGGAACAAATCTTGGCATTATTTCAGTTTCACTCTAGTGACTATCATCAGTCATTAACCATCAATATTATAACAATAAGCACCAGGCACTACAGACATTAGTCAATTAAAAAGAGAAAATGAACACAAAAACTGGATTTTAAAACATTTGAAATTAATTTTAAAAATAAGGCAAATAACCTATGGATTTGTGAAAGAATATTAACACAGCTCAAGTGCACAGTTGGCTAGATGGCCATAAGGCATCTGTGAAGTAATGTCACTTTAGCTGATAGAGTACCTTTCTTCCCAAAGCATAACAGCCATTGAACAGCACTCAGAAACATTATCCGACCCTGTGGGGTAGGAAGTGAAGAAGAATCTCTTATCCAGCTGAAAATGGGAATGTAAGTAAAGTAAATTTAATTACCCATGTTGAAATTCAACAAGAGTGCCATAACCACAACACTGTCCAAGGGCATTCTGGTTACTAATGGGATGGAGACATGGCCCTGACTCCTCCTACTCCCTTTTTAGATTGATGTATATCACCCCCAAAGGCACTTGCATGTGAGGAATGTGGGGAAGGAGGAGGAAAAGAGTCTCCTTGTGCCCTTCTGTGGGAATAAAGGCCCTTATTAGATTTTAGTAAACTATGGTTTTAATCTGGGTTTGGATATTATTATGACAGTAGGCCTAAAGCATTGCCAGTAGATGAAGGAACATGATTATTCCCCTCTATTCAGCACTACTGAGGCCACATTTGGAGTATTGTGTTGAGTTTTGGGACCCCCACTATAGAAAGGGTCTGGAAAAATTGGAAAGAGTCCAGCAGAGGGCAACAAAAATGATTAGAGGGCTAGAGCACATGCTGAGGGAACTACGCTTGTTTCGTTTGCAGAAGAGAAGAATGAGGGGGGACTTGATAGCAACCTTTAAGTGCTTGAAAAGGAATTCCAGGGAGGATAGAGCTAGGCTGTATCAGTGGTGGGAGATGACAGAACTAGGAGCAATGGTTTCAATTTGCAGTGGGAGAGGTCTAGACTGGATAATAGGAAAATCTTTTTCACTAGGAAGTTGGTGAAGCACTGGAATGTGTTACCTAGGGAGGTGGTGGAATCTCCATTCTTAAAGGTTTTAAGTTGAGGATTGACAAAGCCCTAGCTAGGATGATTTAATTGGGATTGGTCCTACTTTGAGCAGAGGTTGGACTAGATAACCCCCCTACAACTCTAATCTTCTATGATTCTATGTGACCAAAAAGAATGAGAGCATGAAAAAGAAGAGTTGTTCCATTAAACTTTTAGTGAAACTTCAAAATACCCATGTTAGCTTATTTGAGGTTTGGGCTGAAGTAACAGAAAAAACCATGATAAATTGGGTACCAGGGGCTGTAAATATTTGGCTACATAAGAAATTGATCTGGCTTCACCCTGAAGCCTTTAACTTATTAAAGTGTTCACTGCTAATACCTGCCTCATCATGTCAGAATGGACCAACATGTGTCAAAGCCCCTCTGAAGTTAGCCATTTGTAAGTATCTTGATCAAATGCTCATAAATGATTTGTAGTGAATTGCTTATTATTTAATGACCTTTATATTAACTTCAGTTCTCTCTGTGTCTGTTTGTATTCCCTGTGCTTTCCCACCTTTCTCCAGCACATGGCTCAATGTTCATAGGTTTCAATGGCAAGTGCTATTCAGCAGCACCCCTGGCAATGCCTCCTCACTTTTTTAGTCTCCAAAATATATAAATGCAAGTGTAGACATACCCTTAGTAATTACAAATGGGACATACACTGCATGGAGCATATTTGTCTCACCAGTCTACCTAGAAGGGCTGTCCCTAGGGAGGGGGTGTGAATGGGGCCATTGCCCCGGGCCCCGCGGTTACATGGGCCCCGCGCTGTCCCACTCCCAGTGGGGCAGTGTGGGGCCCGCGCATGCCAAAACCCCGCCACGGTTGCACTTCCTCCTGCGTGTCCTCCTCCAGCAAGCTGGGAGCACTATGCCGGCCCTCCCCGCCCCCAGTGCAGTGCAGGCTGGCCCAGTGGCGGAGCATGTGTGGGGCCCGGCCTCTGGGCCAGCCTGCCTCACACAGCCGCATGCGGCCAGCTCCCCACCTGCAGCCTTGGCCAGAGCTGGTTCCCCCCACTGGCGGCTTCGGCCTCCCAGCCCAGAGCTGGCTTCCCCCGCCTGCGGCCCCGGCCCCCCCCCCCCACTCCCCCTGCCGGCGGCCTCGGCTTCCAGGGCCAGTGGGCCCGCCACGCTCCCCTGCAGCATGGGTGGGGGGGGGGAGGTCTGCCTAGGCCAATTTGCCCAGGACCCCGCTCCCCCCAAGGGACGGCCCTGCTACCTAGTCACAACCGAAAAATGCCAAGCTGAAATTGCTATTTTCTGTTATGTATCTATCTTAATCAGAAATTGCATTTCTTCAAAATACCGTATGAGCCATTAAAGAGCATGACTATGTAAAAAATGTGTCTGCTATGCTGTTCAGGGAACGGCTCAGGTAACCAAAATATACACAGTGAAGAAATGCCAAGTGCCATCTAGCTCCTGAACTACATATTGTTCTCTCTAGTGCAATAACTTACAGTTTTGCCTTAATAATATCTGCCATTTCTTCAATTTCATCCAGTGTTTCACCTAAGTCTTGGTTATTTTGGATCAACGAAAGATTTTCTTCCTCTAGATCTGTGAAGATCTGAAGTAACTGTTTTGGATCTGTGAAATATATTTCTGGCTCCTAAGAGGAAAGACAGACACATAGCATCTATTGGAAGATGAGCTACACACGTTAACTTCAGTTTTGCTGAAATTATTCTTTCTAAAATTTAAAGCCACAAAAATGTTAATGCCATGTATAAGAGGGAATCTTAAAGTGATTATTAGGAAAGGTTGATGGTTGATTTGAGCTGGTGTGGCAATGCAAAGTAGCTGGAGAAGAGCTGAGAAACTCGCCAGTTGGTTGAACACATGCAACCAAGTACACAATTTGGCTGAGAGTTTCTGCAGTTTTTGTAGAAGAAAAAATAAGTCTTTAAATGTAAAAAATAAAATTAAAAAAAAAAAATCTCTTTTTCCAGAGGACAAATGTTCAATGAAGAAATATAGTTTCATCTTCCAGAGGACAGAAGCATAATTTCATTACCACATCAATGTCCAAGTCTTTCAAGGAATCTTCACGCATTTCACAATCACTTTCATTTTCCCACCTGATATAAAAAGGGAAGGAGAAAAGGATTCAATTCCTGGTTTCCAAGCTTAAAATTTCAATCCTACAAGAGTTTCCTGATTTCAGTGGGTGGAAAGGAAACTCCCATCAATGTAAAAGATGTTTTCAACTCTTTGAAGACTTAGGGCTTAATTTTCTCCACATATGCACAATAGTCTTGTTTTCACAACAGGCAGTGGAGAGAAGGGAAGAACTGAAGATTTTAACCAACAGGATTAAATTCTATTTTATAAAACAACTCACATACATTTTGGCAAGGAAATTATTTCAATGCAGTGTCCTGTACTTACAGATTCTTCAAGACTCTAGAGTACCTATAAGAATAGTTTCGGACTTTTTCAATCATAGCTGTTGTACAAGTGCTTCTCAAAATTATGCATTATATAGAGGTATTAATGACTGTGTAGGATAGGCAAACCAAGCAATCATTTTGAGCTCAGCAGCTCGCATACAGCCTTGGATATATATTTTTTAAAATTAGGACAGTCCATCAGGTTCCAGCACATAATCAAGGACAAAAACAAGACTTCATGGATGTGCAAAACAGAACCATCTATCTTCAAAGAAAAACAATGTTAACTAAAGAAAAGGATGAAAAGGACAGTTAAATATAAGATGCTAAATTACAGTTCTCAAGTCCTTCCTACTCCACTTTGTTTCTCCTAGTCCTCTCATCTTTCTGCTCTACTGCTCTGTAAGTCAAATTCCAAAGGGGTAGCCATGTTAGTCTATTGTAGAAAGACAACAGAATCCTGTGGCACTTTTAAAGACTAACAGATTTATTTATCGCATGAGCTTTCGTGGGAGAAAATC
>ML685814.1:3930501-3940620 GCA_007922175.1 Pelusios castaneus
AAGCTTCTTCAAAGCGTCTGACGAAGTGGGATTTTCTCCCACGAAAGCTCATGCGATAAATAAATCTGTTAGTCTTTAAAAGTGCCACAGGACTCTGTTGTCTTTCTGCTCTGTAAGTGTAATCAGTGCTGCCACCTCCTGCTGGAAACACACCAAGCCTAATTATGAGCCTTCAGCCACAAGACAGTTGTTTTAGCTGTCCCATCACAGGCACCTTCACCTGATATTGGTGTGGCTGCAGATGTTCACTGACAAAATTTTCATTCAGTCATCATACTTCTCCTGGTGTTAACAAGAAACTCTTGGGCCTTCATCCACAAGTCAGCTTAATACTAAGTTGTTGATTTAAAGTTGCTCACATCAATGATTGCTAAATCTTTCTATTTACCAGTGCTCAGAGCAAAGGCTGATCTGGGGGCTGAGGAGCACATAAATGCACATCCTTCTAGTTGGCTTTGGCCATTGGTACCACACCAAACTGTTCTAAGGAGGGTGGGAGAATTATTGATAAACTCCCTTACTGTAGTGTGTAGGTATTTGTCACAATTGCATTTCTTATTTTCAATTTCTCTCTTGTTTGATATATTTCCTTTCTATTGTACACTGTCAGATGAAGATAGCAAACAGAATGGAGAAAGCAAATTTCGTTTGATACTATACCTTGACGATGTCTTTTTTTTATCAGCCAAGATGGATTTGCATTCTTTACCCAAGTCTGTTTCTGTTAGCTTTCTAGAAAATCTACGTTCATTTTCTTGAAAATGGGAAGACAAAAGGATACATTTGAAAGTAAATTTGCAAGCAAATTATAATCTTTCCATCTATATGAACATGAATTTACACACTCAGGGGTATATTCTTATCTTGATCATTGGACTGTAACCCCCAGTGGTCTCCATATGCTAAGGAAGGTGTATTTTGCCAGTTTGTCTGTAACTGTTATATACTTTCTTTCTAGATATATATCAGATAAATACAAAGAAATCCTGTTGTCACAGCTTGTAAATAAAACCAATGTTATTTTATGGCTTTTGAATAATGACGTCTTACTCACTTTATAAAAGTCATTTGTGACGCGTTTTCCTTGCTTTGGACTTGAGGCACCAAGACATTTTTCCTTTATGCTGTTGTTTAGATTCTTTTTTCCATGCCTAGCAGTGAAGTCGCTAAACTTCACCTCCATCCTTATGTAACTCTCTAATAATCAATAAATGTTGACATTCATCTCATCACACTTAGTTTACAGATGTCTAGAGTGAGCAGCAGTATTCAAGTGATTTGCCCATGACCATCTAGTGAGTCAGTAGCAGAGTTATTTAGCCTAGAGTTCATAGCTTTTAAGGCCTGAAAGGACCACTAGATTATCTAGCTTGACCTCCTGTATGTCACAGACCATTGAATTTCACCCAGTTACCCCTATATTGAGCTCAGTAACTTGTGTATGACTAAAGTATATCCTATGAACTGACCAGTCAACCACATACCTCGTTTGGAATCAGAAATACACAATCAGGCAGCCACAAACAGAGGAGGGAGAAGCAAATATAGTACAGTACTCTGTTAAATGTAAACTGCTAAAAAAAAGCTTAAAAAAAAAAAAGAAGGAAAGCAGCCTTTTTCTTCTGCATAGAAGTGCTTTGAAAGCTGTATTAAGTTAATGTTCAGTTTTAATCTTTTGAAAGAACAACCATAACGTTATGTTCAGGTACAGACATTTCAGAGTTACAACCAACCTCCATTCCCAAGGTGTTCGTAATTCTGTGGTTCTACTGTATTAACTTTCTATCACAATTTTTTATAAAATAGAACTCAGAAAAATGTACTAGAAAAGATCTCATTCAAGTTTAATTTTCTCATAAAACTTAATTGTTTTCTACACTGCATTTACATAAGCAAATAGTTTTGTATTATTATTTCCATGATGTTTTACCCTATTCTCATTTTCCTTCTGTAGACATGGGAAGACACAAAACTAAGTTTCTATAATGTTCACTTAGGCCTGACCCTGAAAATTGGTATACACTGGCTTAATTTACACCCAGGAGTAGTCCCAATTATGTCAATGGGAGCCTACCTGCAGGTGTAAAGTTAAGCACATATTTAAGTCTTTACAGGTTTGGGGCCATAAGCTGCAAAACAAGGAGAAGCGCACACTCTGAAATAGGTATATAGATTTTCTAATTTTCAAATATTATTTTTTGTATAATTATCCATCTCATATATATATATATATAACCATATTTTGTCAGTGTAACCTTGGCCTATATTTGATAAAAGATGGCTCATAAAGGGAAAATTCCATTGGCATCTCATGTAAATCTTTGAAAAACTTTTAAAAATAGCCTGGCTATACACCCTAATTTTTCCTTCCCAGTTTTGGTTTAAGTTTTGAGCAAACATATTTGCATGTATTTGGAGAGTGTTCAGAGAAGAGACATTAGAATGATTAAAGGATTGGAAAAAATGCCTTACAGTAGACTTCAGGGCTATATCTACACTTGTTAAGTCGACTCTGTTAAGTCGACTTTAAGTCAACCTTGTTAAGTTGACTTAACAGAGCCGGTAGTGTAGACATACCTGTCTACACTGGCTTTAAGGCGACTTAAGCCTTAAGTCAACCTTCAGAGGTGGTGTTATTAAGTCGACTTAAGGAAGCGCTTAAGTTGACTTAACAAGCGCCCAGTGTGGACGCAGAGTTCTGTTGGTCGACTTAAGTGTCCTTGGGTCGACCTAAGGCGCCAGTGTAGATGCACCCAAGGAGTTCAATCTATTTAGCTTATCAAAAAGGTCATGCGGTGACTTGATTCCAGTTTGTACTTGTGACAGATTGCCAATACTCTGCACAAACCATACAGAATTAAGTTCCAAAGGGGTAGCCATGTTAGCCTAGTTCAGCAAAAATGATAAATAAAGCATTATAAATAAATGTATTAGTCTTTAAGTGCCATAGGACTCCTTGATTTTCATACCGAATTAAGATAATCTTTATTGAATTATGTTACACCTTAGTGAATTAGGGTTAATACTCGGAGCTTACTGTATTACAAGTGCAAATGTTTATGTACTACTGTGAAATGGTATGGAACTTCTTTGGCAGAAAGATAAGGTTAATGCAGTCTCTGGAAGGTATGAGGAAGGTCTTTTTGGAACAATACATCTGAAGTGGATTTTCTTAACAAATACCATGAGGTGAAGAGAAGACAAATGCTCCCCCTATGAAGCCAACCTTCTGAAGATATTCCCTAGGGAGAGAAACTCTTTGTATACAAACTACCTGCTTCTGGAAACTCCAGTTCAAAAACCTCTGAACCCTATAATAAGGGAATTGAGCTTGTTATGAGAGTGCTTCTTCTGAGCTGAAGCTCTGAAGAATTTATAACCATAAGGATGCCCCAAGGGTAGGGTATTAAAAGACTGCACTTGGCAGAGCTCAGATGAGAGTTGGGATGAGCTCTGGTAAACTTATTAGCATGTGTAGGTTCTTTAATTATTTTTAATATGTTTTCTTTGTAATGTTTCTTACCTTGAAGGAAAAAATGGGCTTGCTTAGCAAGTACTGTGTGGTAACTTCCAGGTTTAGCAATTGCCCTACGTGTCTTTGAAGAGAAAGTAAGTCAGTTTCCTAGGGCAGTGCACCCCTTTCAGGAATCTGTCTTGTTTTGTGTACCACTGAATTTCACCTCACTTAAAAACTACTTGCTTTCAAAATTAGACATAAAAATACCAAAGGGCCACAGCATACTATTACTAAAAAATTACTTACTTTCTCATTTTTTACCATGTAACTATAAAATAAATCAATTGAAATATAAATATTGTACTTAAATCTCAGGGTATAGTATATAGAGCAGTATAAATAAACAAGTCATGGTCTGTATGAAATTTTAGTTTATAGTGACTTCGTTAGTGCTTTTAATGTCACCTGTTGTAAAACTAGGCAAACATCTAGATGAGTTGATGTATAGCCTGGAAGACCTCTGCATACCCCAGAAATAGGGGTATCCCTAGTTGAGAACCACTGTCCTAAGGCAGCGGTTCTCAGCCGCTGTATCATGACACACAATGGTGAGTATGTTGCAACATGAAAGCATCCCTGCCTCCGCTGCTGGCTCTTTAGTAGCCGCTGTCGCTCTTGCAGCTTTTAAAGAGCCGGCCACAAAAAAGTGGCCTCAAGTGCTTTTGGCAATGGTGTTTTGAGCAAAATGCTTCTGCCAAAAACTCTCTAGAGCCGCTTTCTTCCTGCTGGCCCTTTAAAACTGACAGCTTAAGGGCCAGTAGGAAAAAAGCAGCCCTCCTCACAACCCCCAGTGCTTTCTGCTGCACTTGGCCAAAAGCGCTGGGGAAGGGGGGTGCTTTTTTCCTGCTGGCCCTGCAGCTTTAAAGGGACAGCAGGAAAAAGTTGGGAACCCTCCCAACCATGTCCCAACCCTGAAAAGGTTGAGAAGCCCTGGGCTAGGTCATCTGTCTGTTCTGGAAATGATACAGTGAAGGCAGAGAACTGTCCAGCCGGAGAATGCCTTGGTCAGACGGGAAAGAAATGCATGTCTCCACCCAAGAGAGGCAATAGTTGGGGAACTGAAAGTCAAGAATGGATGCCTTTGCAGAACCACTGAGAGAAAACACAGGTGCAGTTGGCCTGAACTGTGGCAGTAAGAACCTACATAGGGAACAGAAAATTGATAATAAAGGGCTCTTCCATCTAGGAAACAAAGTATAACAAGATCCAACAGCTGGAAGCTGAAACTAGACACAGTCAAACTCAAAATAAAGCATGTGAGAGTAATTAACCACCAAAGCAAGTTATCAGTGCTTGTGATGCATTATCTAACACTGAAACTTTTAAAATCAAGATTGGATGTTTAATTCATGGAGCCCCTGTGTTATACAGGAGGCCAGACTAGATAGACACAATGGTCCCTTCTGGCCTGATAAACCTGTGATTTTATTAAAGTAGTATCTTAATTCCTCAGAAGGGTTCAAGTGAAGAATAAGAATCAGGAATACAATCCTATTCCTCTGTTTCTGACACTATAATTGAAAACAGGAGACAGAAGTCCTCTATTAGGGGTACAACAGAGGCAACTTCAGTGTTTGTTTCCCCAGTCTTATCAATTTTTTCCTGCTGGCCCTGCAGCTTTAAAGGGACAGCAAGAAAAAGGTGGGAACCCTCCCAGCCATGCCCCAACCCTGAAAAGGTTGAGAACCCCTGGGCTCGGTCATCTGTCTGTTCTGGAAATGATACAGTGAAGGCCATCCTACCACAAAAAGAGATTCCTTCCACTACAGGGCATTTCCTCTTGTTTCTTCCCTACTTGCAGGAATACCAGTACCTAAACCTATAACTGGGGAAGTTTAGGACATCAGTTCTAGTTTCTGCTGTCCTCATTTTCATGTCATAAGTATTAAGGACTGCCATAACTCAACGTTTAGCCAGGTCCTTGCTCTAAAGTATAGTAATGGCATCTTAAAGTACTTGGGTTTTCTTGGTAAAATCATGGATCTTACATGCACTGTTCAACTCCTCAGACTGAAACTTGGCTATACCAGCAGACAGCTAATGGCGGAAATAAGAAGCATAGCTAACTATTAATCCCTCTTTAATGCAAAATCTGATGAGAATCAGAGAGAAGGTACTAAATTTAAATGTTATTTAATTTTACTAGATACTTAACAGCGAAGCTTCAACTAACAAACTTCTGAAATAGTAGGTGGTAGCTGTATTCTATGGGAATCAGCACACAAGAAGAAACACTTTCTGGGATTGAAACAGAAGAGGTTGGATATTTCACATATTTTGGCAGCATTATAAGCGCAACAGGAGGAACATGCTTTCATAATGATAAAACTGATCTGGAGGGCAGAAATTTTGTCCTCCAAAACAAAACTTCAAATTAACACCATTACAAAGTTGGTCTTACTATATGGCACTGAAGCTTGCAGACTTATTGAAAACTTACTGTCTAATCTCCCAAGTGTTCATAAACAGCTGCATTAGACAAATCCACAAACCAAGAGCTTGAAAGGAGGACAAAACAGAAACTGATAAGACAGGAAATTACAGAATGAAAATGGAGATGACTCAGACATATATGGAGGAAAGACCTGAACAACATAAACAAGATGGATGCTGGACAGGAACCCCCAGGGCAAGAGGTGATGAAATAGATGAAGGATAACAGGAAAATGCACAATAGAAACAGATCCGAAAGTTATCAGACTGAGATGGGAAGAAGTTACAACTGCAGCAAGAGTCCATCGTGGGTGGAAGGCTGTTGTGGAGGCCCTATGTCCCATGTGCAATAGAGAGACATAAGTCAGCAAATCGAATCAGAGTTGACCAGCAGAGAGTCATACTGCCGTCATTCAGGTACATGACTGAATGAATGAACTTTCATTACACTGCAGTTCTGATCAATATTTTCTCTGCAGCTCTTTTGTGTTGAAATTCATCCTGCCTGGCCCTTCCCAAAGTCTGAGTAATTAGGCTTTGTGAGTGCGTCTACACTTGTAAATTAAGTCGACTTAAGCTTGCTTAAGTCGACTTAATTTTCTCTGCGTCTACACTACACTTTCCTTAAGTCGACTTAAGCAAGCCGCTTAAGTCGACTTAAGGAAAATTAAGTCGACTTTGTTAAACCTAGTTTAAAGTCGACTTTAGACTTAGGTTGACTTTCTAAAGTCGACTTAAGCCAGTGTGGACGCAGAGTAGCCCAAAGTTGACTTAGGGCTCTCCAGGACCCCCCCACTGCCCTCCCTGCCCGGGGGGGCTGGCACAGGGGGAGCCTGGCATGCCCCCCCACAGGGCAGGAAAGAGCCCTGCCCACCCTACTCCTATGCCCTGCCAGGGTCCCTGCCCCCCTGCCACCGTGGACCGCTCCCAGGTCCACCTAGCCCCTAGAAGTCAACCTTAGCATCCAGTGCGGATGCTCTAGGTCGACTTTGTAAGTTCCCCCCTAAGTCAACTTAAAATTTAGGTGTGGACATGCTAAGTCGACCTAAATTAACAAGTGTAGACATAGCCTGTGTAGGGAATTCCATGGCAGCAGCAGGGGGGGAAAGGATAGAACCCAGACCCAAACTGCAGAGAGACAACTGGATTATGGGGCAGCATTTGTATGGCAACTCTTCCAGCCTGTGGGGATGAACAGTGACTACAGCCCCTTTTAACTCGTATGAAATCTAATGGTCCGTTAGCTAATCTAATGGTCCCAATCTAATGGTCCGTTAGCTGCCCTAGCCCTAATGAGCTATTTGGTGTCAGGCTATTTGAAACTAAGTCCTGGTCTACACTACAGAATTAGTTCAATGTAAGGCAGCTTACATCAGCCTAATGCTATAGTGTCTATACTACAACGTTGCTTCCCCCACCGTAAGTTGCCCATTACTTTGACTCAATAACTTCACCTCCGCAAGAGATGTAAAGCTTAGGTCAACGTAGTTAGGGCAATGCACCATCACTAGAGACGCTGTTACTTACATTGCCTGTTGGTTGTCAGCCCTGCATGAGGCTCACCACTGGGGCTGTTGGCCCTGAGGCAGGGGGTTCCAGCTGTGAGCCCCCTGTGGGGCAGACAGCTCCAGCTGTCAGCCTGCGGGAGTGGCATCTTCTAGCTGTCAGTGCCCCACAATGCCACACCCAGTTAAGTGCTCCTGGTGGGGATGTGCACCCTGGCCCATCAATTGCAAAAAAGGCAACTGCCTAGAGGCCCAGTGATTTAAAAGGGACCAGGTGGACCGAGGATGGAAGAATAGATATGTATCCCCCTCCTCCACCCCATCCCCCCCAATGCTTCGAGGCTCCCGCTCTCTGCCCCTCCCATGAGCTAAGCTTATTTACTATGCACGATGCAGGTTCCCGGCCAGCTGAGGCGGTACCTGCTGTGGTAATTTTCCTGAAGAGTTCAAGGGACCTGGGAGGCTGAGTAGCAGATACCATCTCCTCAGCCACCCGGGAATCTGCATGGCCCATAATAAATCAGCAAAATCTTCCAGCAGAAGCCCACTCAGACATCAGCCTTCCCTTTCTAGGCAGGCCATTGACTGTTCTACTCTGGCACCCGGAACTGCTGTCAATGGGCCAGCATGCACCACTGGTGGAAGAGACATGGTGCAGATAGGAACCATCACTGTAATTACTGTTGCTGTGGCTGTACATCAGAATAACGTAGGTTGACTTAATTTTGTACTGACAACTTGCCGTGAGATAGAGACCCCTTCTGCACCCGCATCTCTAAGTGCTTCATCCATGCACCCTCTGCCCTTGCTCCTCATAGACACAACCCTATCAAGAGGAGCATCTTGTATGAACCCTCCATGATTTTATCATCAGTGAAAAGGAATACCTGCCCTTCCCACTGGATAGGCCTCGTACCTTTGTTTTCATGCACACCTGTTCTCTGGTGACCATTCTCAACTGTAGGTGATATTTTCCTATTGTATCCAGCACTTTTCTCAGTGAAGCTGAAGCGTCTGTCTGTATTTAATGGACAGAGTCTATCTAAAGATATAAAACAGAACTATAACAAGAGAAGAGCTTTCCTAAAAGAAATGCATCTGACTGGCAGCAATAGTTACTTGGTTAAAGTTATTGCTCTGATTTACTGTAAAAGCTAGGCGGAAATATAAGAATAGGATCTAAATAAAGAACAACATAAAGGAACTTTTTATCTGAGATACAGTTAAACCAAGAAAGCTCTTCCAGCTGCTACAGGGAAAAAGAAACAGAAATATGGGAAATGGTCTTTAATAGTAAGATCTTGCCTACACAAGAGACTTGCAGCAGTTATGCTAAAATCAGTTTTAAATTTGATTTAGCTTAACTGGTGCAAACCCCTATGTAGACACTCTTAAAACTGATTTAAACCTGATTAAGCCAATTTTTTTTACCAGATTAGCTAAATCAATGCAAGCCAGGTTTAAATTTATTTGAGTGTCCACACAGAGGTTTGCATTGGTTTAACTACTCCTTTAATAAATGTTGAATATAAACAAGGCCTAAGCGAGGCCTACAGTGGAGGTTATCTTGGGAAAAAAAAAAACCCAAACCCTTTGCTTTAGAGGCTTCAAAAGATAGGACACACATTAAGGGGGCTTATATCAGCCACATTATTTATCCCAAATTGCCAGCCCTCCATGTTCAAAAACCATGAGTCAAGACCTCGAAATTATGAGACCGGGTTAAAAATCATGACTTTTTTTTTTTAAAGTAATACATTGGAGTTCTTTTTATTTGTCTTACAGTTTAAGTTAAGGTGAATTTGCTTCATTTTCTCAAACTTTTCTCTGTAACTATGAAGCATAGCAACTTACTTAAAAAAAAAAAAAGAAAGCTGAGTTCTCACACAATATATGGATTTTATAAGGTGGGGCTTTAAGAAAAAAACACTAAAATTGTGAGACTTGCAACAAATTTACAAGAGTTGGTGACACTGCACTGATGAAAATGAAATCATCATGTGATCCCTTCATTTTTGAATGTCCTGCCTTGTGTGGGTTTAAATTTTTAGTCTTAACTGTATTTATACAGATTGTGTTTTATATTTTCAGACACATACTTTGCTTTAAAAGTGTTTGGCGCCGAACTGAGGAACTTATAATCTTTTCTTTACGTGCACTTTCTTTTTCTTGTAGGGGAGTGAAAGAACATATAATCATTTCTCTCTGCATACTCTCTTCTTCTCTCTGTTTGTTTATCCTTGCTTTCATCTTTTTTATTCTCTGTTGTTCTTGCCATTCTTTAGGAGAAAGTTTCATCAAAAAATCTTCATAATATAAACTCTCCATGAGAAGGAATTCGGCATTTGCAATTTCACTACAAAAATATGTTAGTGTGCACAGTTAATGTACAAGCAGATATAATTTAAACACTGCATTTTATTGGTCTATCAACTTAATGACATTATCTTAATCACATATTATACTGGCATTTTTAAAAATGTGGGTTAGTGAGAAACTCTCTCACATCTGTGTCAGGGGGTTATTTCAAAGTTCCACATCAACATTTTAGTTCATGCTCATTATAGACACTATGGTGCAAAACTAAAAAAGTATGTTGAACTGTGAAGATTATTCCAAAGGGGTAGCCGTGTTAGTCTATTGTAGAAAGACAACAGAGTCTTG
>ML685814.1:3941020-3959351 GCA_007922175.1 Pelusios castaneus
ACTTTCCTATCTTCAAAGCGTCTGACGAAGTGGGATTTTCTCCCACGAAAGCTCATGCGATTAATAAATCTGTTAGTCTTTAAAAGTGCCACAAGACTCTGTTGTAAAGATTATAGCTTTTTGATGAGACACTAAACAAAAGTTCTTTCTGTGATCTCTAATGCAAGTGAATGAGAAATTTCTTAGCTGATCTTTTCTTTCTGCTAACCATCTCTCTCCTCATTTATCCTTAACGGGTTAATGTACCCCACCTGAGGATTTCGGGGTGGTCCGGTATTGTTGCTGGAAACTGCAAAACTAAGAACCACATTTCAGCTCAGGCCACCAAGTCATCAGAAGGGGTTTTCCAAAGCAGAAAAAACATTCCAGCAACTCATTATTAGTATTTAGACAGCAAACTGATATACTAATTATTCCCAATAAAATTATGTCTTAGTCTCCCTTTAGAAAAAAAGTTCAGTTTGTATTCTGGCCATTTACTAGACTAACAGGTGGGCTAAATGGGGAGACAAGCTGCTAGCAGAAAGAAAACTATTATGATTTAAAAAAAATTTTTTTTTTCTTCCAAATTATGTGGGACCCAAACCAGTAGCAACTTCCTACTGAAAGATGCCTCTGCAGAGGAATGAAAACTTAATGAGATTCAGATATGTTCCCCCCCAATGCCACTAGGAACTTCTGTGAATACTCTCTCAGATGCACAGCATTCCAACTGGTGCAGGATTTTAACACATTATCAATAGCAGGAACCGGCATCCTTTGCCGACCCCTGTGCCGGCCCCTCCTACTCGACCCTCAGCTGATGCCAACAGCCCATTCATGGAAAGAAGCCACCTGCAGGGGCTCCTCTCAGCAGCGTGCCTGGGGACCCTATCCTCAGGCACGCCATGGAAAGAAGTTACCTGGAGTCACTCCTTTTGGCGGCAGCACACCAGAGAGGAGCCGCTCTGGGCGGCTTCTTTACATGGTGTGCCTGGAGCATAGACATGGCAGAGACCTCCGCACTGCAGCCACCCCCGAAAGAAGTCACTTGAAGTGTCTTCTGGTGGCAGGAGTGGCATTTTCTGTGGTGCCCCAGAGGATGCCGAGTGCCGCTCCAAATGGTCTTGTGTGTCACTGTTGGCACGTGTGCCAGGGGTTGCCTACCCCTGATCTATAGCAACTTGGAGATCTGAAGGCCTTGCCATTTTGAATAGAATGAGATGAAAAGGGTACAAGTGCTATGAATACTCCATATGCTTGAGATGTATCTTTAGAGCACTAGAAATGCTCATTTAAGGCACAACTTTCCAAGAGTGCCTAGGGTTAGATCAAAATGATGGAACAACTACGGTCAAGGAACTGTGGAACAAGGAACTTGAACAGAAAGGTTTCTGGAGCTATAAGAATGATCATTTCCTCAACAACTGTGTGGTTTTCGTACAGAGAGATCAGTCAAAAACCCTGCTTTTCTGAGGTAATGGTGATTAGGAAGGTCAGCCACTGGCTTGTCTAACCTGTCATTCTGATTAATCTTGGCATCTGATGATACCCAAATGGAGAAGCCAATATGCTTCCCTACAGAATGCCATTGTGGCCAATACTCATGTTTCTATGGTGTTTAGTTCTAGGACTCCAACCAACCATCATAAAGATAAGGAGGGAATGACAGGATATGAACAAGGATTTTTTCTGCACCAGCAGCTGCAAGGCATAAGGGCGGTAATAAGCAACGTTTGGAGTGTAATATGGTGCTTGTGTGTATCAATGTATAACAGAAGTTACAGGAAGTACACTTTGTATCGGTCTAGGGGACAACACCGTGTTATGCTGGCTGAACTGGTACTTTGTTGCAGGCATATATGTGTTAGTGTACTTCTAGCTCCTATGGGGCACTAGTACCGTGCTTTGTAGGCACGCACTTTTCCTAGCCAAGTACCTGGGCCACCAAACCAAGTCTGTGGTCCTTCTGTGTGAACAACATTGAAGTCTGCTGAATTAGCAAGCTGCCCTCTCTGGGTGGTGCAGCTAACACCAGAGCAGCACTAATAATACAAGGCGTAGTCCTGCAGCCTCCAACAACAACAACGGGCCACATCCAAATTCCACAGGTGTGGGAGGGCGTCATTAACTCATTAGCGATGAATGAGGACAGTTGTTCAGCTGAAAGGTCTAATGTTAAAAGCGGTAAGTAGGGAATAACAACTCTTGCCCAGGCCAACTTTCCATCTCTAATTTAGATGCTCTGATGCCACAATCTGGGCATGAGATTTTTGCTGAAGTGCGCAGTAGCAACTACGGCTCTGATCCTGCAATAGGGCTCTGCAAGAGCACTATGAAGAACTCACTGAAGGATCAGGAGCAGCATTTGTCTACCCAGCCACCCCATCACCTGAACAGACTCAACATTTCATTAGGCTCTCTCAGAAAGTTTACAAAGTGAAGAACTCTATAAAACTAAATTCTACTAAAATATTTTGACAAATGGTTTCATCATCCAACCTAAACCTTTTTTCAGTCAGCTATACAAAATTACTAACATTTTTACTGATTTAAAATGAAGTACTGAGAGACAAATTCATCCTTGCTGTCACTCCACAAAAGTGAACCATGTGTAAGTGATGGCTTATTGAACAGTAATGAAATTCCCACACACTACTCTGTGGACAGATCTCAACACTGCGGAGTTACCTGGACATCAGCTATTGTTAAGCAGAATTACAAAACCATTCTCAATTTTTGCTTCAGACACTTTTCACACTAAACTTAAAAGTTAAAACTTAAAATTCACACAGTAAGTGGAAAACATTCACAAACCAGCTCCAGGACAGACTCACCTTTTTACCAACTTTGCTAGCAACAGTTTATTTTCACCCTAAAACTTGTGCATGTTCCAGGCTGAGAGAACCCTTAATATTACCTTATACGTACATATGTGCATGCACAGAAACTACTAAATAAAAGAAAATACTAAAATACACACACACACACACACACACACACACACACACACACACACGCAAAATAGGACCAGACATTGAGGTGGCAGGGAACACCATCGCTCCTCACTGACCTGATCAGGTCAAATCCTGGGAGTGCCTAACCTCCTCTGTGCAAGCCTACTGGACTAAAGGGGTAATTGTCCATCTCCCCTCCAATCCCTACTACCATCTTTGGCTACTGGTTTAAAGAAATTTGGTCTGCCAAATGAAGATGCAGTATCATACACTGTACTGCGGACAGGCCTGAACAGCATCTCCACAACAGCAGGATGTGGTGGTGAGTGAACCTCAAAGATTAATTCCCCCAGAGAGTTCTTCAGGATGGAGTGCACCCCAGTTACCATAAAAACAGAAGTACAGCTGGAACATAGAAGTCTCACCTTTTAATAGCGAAGAGTTCATTAACAGCGGTCTTGACATCTGCTGACATTTCCATTTTAGATTTTGTTTCATGGGCAGCACTAAAAAGTAACATGGAAATATTATAGAGATGTATGTGTACAGTCTTCAGTAGATCAAAGATTAAAACAAACATTAACTGTAACTTAGGCGCTAACGTTTTAAGTGCATCGGCAGAACTTCGATCGTTTTCTCTGAGAAACTCCTCAAATGCAATTGTATCTTCTTCTAGTTTTGCTTCAGCAGAGCTGGCTTCTTTCTCTTTTTCAGCTGCTAATTTTTCCAGCTTCTTTATGGTTTGTTTTTTTACTTTTACTGTGTACTAGGAAAACAAAGCAGTGGGGAAATGTTATGTACAAAATGCTGTCCAAATGTATTTTGCATTTGTATTTCATCATTACAGGAAGCAAATTAAACTTGGCAAGGTGTGATCAGAGAGACAGAAATAGATGCTCTAATTCAGACAAGGATACACAGCATGAATTAATATCCAAAAATATATTATTTCAAGTCTAAGCTTATATATTTAAAAACAGTGTCAAGAAATGCAAAAATCAAGAAGTTTTCATCCACACTACATTGTCCTAAGGCCCCTTTATGTTGGTTTGGCAGCAGAATGAGACTTTAGCGGCAATAGAGTTTCCCCCAGGGCCTATCTTTAGTGTAAGAGAATTCCTCAGACAGAACAGAGCTGGCAAAATGACTCTGTGTTGGTGTCTAGCCCAGAGGAGAGCTGCAGTGCTGCTGGAGGCATGTAGACTGAGCATAAATTAGAAGATAACGGCATGGAAAAGCTTGCACTGTCATTGTCTGTGATGTATATGCTCTTCAGAGAGACTGAGGCCATGTACACACTACAGACTTGTCCTGCAATAACTTTTATTGCGGGACAAGCAAGTGTTACGCTTTACTGCATCCACACAGCACTCCTTCTAGCGAAAGGAGCGTTCACACGCCCCTTTCAATTTTTGCTAGAAGGAGCAGTGCATGGTGGGTACCTATCCCACCATGCACTGCCCTGCCAGCCGAAAGGCTGGCAGTGGTGCTGCCTTGAGCCCCAGTCCTGCAGCTGGGGCTCAGATGGACTGGGGCTCAGCTGCTGCTGGCCAGCTGAGCAGCAGCTGAGCCCCGGCTCAGCCAAGCCCCCGCCGGAGGGCTTAAGGGCGGCCGCAGCCGAGCCCCACAGCTGGGCCCTGGCGGGGGGCTTGAGACCCCTACTGGGGCTGCCAAGCCCCTCAGCCGGGCCAGCGGGAGGCTTGAGAGCACCGCCATGGCTGCAGCAGGGCTCCAGCCGTTGGCCACCTGAGCTACCTGGAGCCCGGTGGGTGGAGGGGCTTGACTGTCGGCAGCCGGTGGAGCCCCGCCACCCACCGGGCTCCAGCTGCAGGGGTTTGGGTGGCGGCAGGGGCTGCGGTGCTTAAGCGCGCAGCCCCCGCCGCCATCCGAAACCCCAGGGCTGAGCTAGGGGGCTGGCCCGAACCAGCTGCTCTCACTGGTTCGGGCCAGTCCCCTAGCTCAGCCCCGGGGCTTCGGGTGGCGGTGGGAGCTGCACGCTTAAGTGCCGCAGTCCCCGCTGCCACCTGAATCCCTGCAGCTGGACTAGAGGGCTGGCCCGAACCGGCTGCCCTCGCCGGTCCAGCAGGCCAATCCCCCAGCTGCCGAACCTGGCAGCTTCAATATATGTCAATTTCACTCCTCAGCTAGAGCAGTGAAATTGACATATTTGACAGCTCCAATGTCCCAGGTTGGCCTGGATTGGCACTCTGGGACATTTCCGGACGCTGTCAACAGCACAACAAGTGTCCACACGGGCTGTACCACGGAACAACTGTTCCGTGGTAAGCCTTACTACCCTTGTTTGAAGGTTTCGTGTGTGGACGTTTGATTGTTATCGCGCGATAACTTTGTAGTGTGTACAAGGCCTGAGATTTCTGTCTCCAGTGACATCAGTTTGGCAAAACTTACAGCAACGCCTAACTTGTCACTGAATTGGTAACTGTGAGGGAAAAGCAACCCCTCCAAACATCATTATCATGACGAATGTGAGCCTTGATCAACATTTTTTACCAGCTTAGGGCCAAGTCCTTTAAATACTGAAATGTGTGAATAAGCTTTATTAGTTCCAGTGACTTAGATGGCAGCGAGTAATCTTGCCGTGTTTTCAGGCTCAGACCTGCAGACTGGTGTGGAACCACAGGTCAATGTGCCTCTTACTGTTACAAAAATTCATACGTGGAGATAAAGAGGAACATTCTAATTTAGTTACTTGCACTATTTTTTATTTCCTTTTGTGTGTTTTTATAACCGCATCTTTTGGAAAACAAGAGCCATAAGAACAATAACCTTTTAAGTTACCTGCAGCAGAAACAATTCCTTCTGTTCACTGATGTAATCTGTTAAAGACTGTTTGTCACTTTGGCAACCTTTTAAGAAAATTAAATGTTGTTAAATTGATGTTACTGTATTGCTCCAAACTCCACGGTACAAGATCCCATAAATGACATTTACATTCAAAGATTTTCAAATTTTTTTATATCTTATTTAGTTTAATAAGCAAAAAATGACATTATAGTAAGTCTTACTGGGATTAGTTTCAAAGATTTAATTGTATAGATATCCCAATGCTCTAATTCTGAAAACAGTACATCAATAAAGAAACAGCTTTTCATCACAGACTAATTTTTAGTAACAGACTATAGTGGTAGCAGTGGTAAGCAAAGTAAAGGGGTGGTTTATAACAAACATTTGCACTGTCTTTGAAATTTGGATGCATGTCTAAATCCTTGTCCAGAATCCTGAAAACTGACCTGCATACTCAACAGTCAGATCCTGTAACCGAATCCTTTACCTATATGGAGCCCCACTGAAATCAATGTGGTTCTATGCAAGTGCAGGGATCCAGTTACTAGACTTGGTCCTAAATGACAGATTTTAGGAGTATGACAGATGAAAATCTCTACCAAGGTGACCAACCTGGACATTTGTATAACAAAATGTAAAGCTGAAAGAGTGTACTCACATTTTGAAAAAGTAAGAGCCCAGTTGGGACCGGAAGTAATATACTCTTTATCTATTATAGCACAGGTCTCTCTTTCAATGACTGAGTTCATCTTTTTCACGGAATCTCGTGACTTTGCTCGTGATGAAAATGTGCTCTTTTCATGGACCTTCAAATTCTTTTGAGCTATTTTATCCTGCAGGTACAGATTTTCTGGTAAATTTGGTTGTTAATGACACTATAATCTCTCCAGGAAGGGACCCATCTTTCTGTAAAATACCACATATCTATGGCATTGAATAAATAACTCAGGGCCCTATTCCAGCACCCCTATTCCATTTATTACCAAATCCTGTAAAGACTTATGTGTGGTTTAACTTTATTACCATGAGTAGCTCCATTGATTTCAATGGGGCCGCTAATGCCAGTAAAGTCCAGCACAGAACAGAGTGCCTATGAATACTCATACACATAACAGCTGTATTAGATATACAAATTAAGAAGCTATGGGAATTCATTTTTGAAGTACATTGCATAAAAGTCACCAGAAGAATAAGCTTTCAAACATTTCTTTAAGTTATTTAATTTATTTGTTATTAGAAACATAGAAATTAGAGAGGAAGAACTAATAAGTCATTTCACCGGCGCAAGATTAAATACCCTCCACTACAATATATTATGTAGTATGACAAACAAGGACTTTTAAAGATTAACAAATTTATTTATCGCATGAGCTTTCGTGGGAGAAAATCCCACTTTATCAGAAGCGTCAGAAGCCACAGAACTCCGTGTTTGTTTTGCTAACCTAGACTAACACGCCTACCCCTTTGGAATTATATAGTATGTATGCCTAACAAATCATTTGAACTTTGATTAGACAGTTATATAGCTAATACACAGTAAAACACATAAGTTGTATTTGGGTGTTTCTCTTGTTTTTGTGTTCCTATATAGGAATAGCTTTTTGGTTTGGATTTGGATTTTTTTAATCCTTTGAAGCCTTCATAATCTATAGAACAACAGCCAGAGAAAACTAAAAAGCCTAGCTGAGAAGCAACTAACACATCAGCTGTTGCTGGGAGTTATAATGGCTTGAACTATAATTCTGTGCCGGGTTGACCACTGGCTGTCAGTATACCACAAAAGCATTGATTCAACAAGATACTGAAGCACAAAAGTAGTCTCACTGGTTTCATTGAGGGCACGTCTACCTTGCCTCACAGTTCAGAATAAAGGGGTGCGAATAGTAGTGTGTAACAAAGTGCTGCACTAACTCCCCGTATGGGCACTGCAGGTACAAATGTATAGACCCTGAGCTTGTGCTAATTCAGGAAGTTTTCCTCTGCAGTGTCCACATGGCCAAGTTATAGCATAGCACTGTGGTGTGCCCCTCCTCCCCCAGACCAAACTGCCGGGCAGTGTAGACATGCCCCAAGACTACTCATGTGTTTAAAGGTAGGCACGTGCTTAAGTTTCTTGCTGAACTGGGGTTTAAATCAGTAGAGAGCTGGTGGACATACAAACAACAACAAAAAAATAGAACAAGACAGGACTCAGTGATAAGGAATGGGTTTGGAATGCTGGCCTGAGGGAGAATGTTTCATTTTCTAGTCTGCTGGGTCTATGGCTGCAATGTTTCTGTGCACAGTGAGAAGGGGGCCTAGACTTCCATCGTTTTTACTTTTGTGAAATTATGACAAAAACATTTTACACTGGGAAAGTATGTCTTACACAAAACCCAACTGGTCTGGAATATTCTTAGTCCAAGAACGTATAATAAATTTGCATTTATTTTCTGGATTGGATGGATCCAGTTTAGCTAAATCAGTGCAATTTCTGTGCTGAGACCAGCCCAGAGGCTGTGGTCAGCCATGATGGGATCACTGATCTACAATATCTTTGCAGTCATGAGACTAGCTTAAAAGTATCATTCAACAAAACTCACTAACAAACAACAATTCTCAGCATTTCCATAGCTTTTTTTTTTTTTAATGAGTGTACTTCAGACCATTTTCCAAATAGCATATGACAAAACTGGATCACAAGCATTATGAACCCCAGTTTACAGAGGAGGCACAGAGCGAGGTGATTTACTCAAAGTCATACAGGAAGTGTATGGCAAAGCCTGGACTACAACTCAGAACACTTGACCTCAAGTTCTCTGCTTTACCCACTAGACTAGACCATACTTCACCACCTGGGCTGAACCTTGTAGAAATTTGTTGCTGTATGACTATACCTGGGGCAACCTGATTTTTCCACTCTTGAAAGCATGTCCTTCCTTTGAGAAACTAGATATACACATCAAGCAACAGGAAAGACATTTAAAATACAGTATTTACCAGCACAAAAGTCTTTTAACACTGATTTTGCTTCACATTATCCTTAATTTGGGAGGAGAGTTTGTTTATCTTCAGACTTTTCCTCACTTTAATTTTTTTAAAATTTCTTTTTGTGAAATGATTTACTTTCCACCCTAAACAGGTGAACGCAACAGTTCCTGTGTAAGTAAAGTGCATTAAATTAATAACATATGTAGACTCAGCATGGGACTGGTAATTGAAACTGACACAAACACGTACCTTTTCTTTGGCCCTACACTCAATGTCTCTATAAAGAAATGGTTTGCAGTCCACAATTGTAAAGGGAGTCTTCTTTTGATCATCACTGTCATAGTCTATAAAACGCAGAAGAAAAAAATTATATTCTGCTATCTTTTAAAACTCCACCATGTAAAATTCAGTCCAAAAAGCTGTTTTAGTGGAACGTTAAGCTTGTGATTCAAACACATCAAAAACAACAGAGTCCTGTGGCACTTTTAAAGACTAACAGATTTATTTATCGCATGAGCTTTCATGGGAGAAAATCGCACTTCATCAGCCGCATCTTCAAAGGACTCTGTTGTTTTTCTGAAATAGACTAACATGGCTACCCCTTTGGAACTAAACCCATCAAACTCATTTAGGAAATTAGAGAGTGGGCTCCTTTGGAACCCTTCACTTTACCCTCTTGTATATGTATATATGTAATTTATAAGCTCTCTACAATGAATTTCACCATTAGAGTATAACAAGCCATTGTTAAGCATTATACAAAATTCACACACAGTGTTTTTTTATTGTTATTTTTTTTAAGCAAAATTTTTTTTTTACCGAAACTAATGGGAGACTGGGATTGGGACGGTGGAAAAAAGGCTACTGATGCCATCCCTACTTTCTGAACCTCCTTCTGGAACTGCTGAAATAGACAAAATGTTTTTAAAAAGTGTTAGCATTAGAATATTAAAACTGGTAAACACTTTAGAGCAGTTTGTCTTTCAGTTTACGCATACAGAGAAATAGAATGGTAAGGCCCATGATTAAATACTAACCTGCAAGTTACATATACAAATCTGGGTCTTATGCAAATACATGGGGTGTACCTGCAAGTTTTCTGAGAATGCAATATAGAGGCCTGTTGAACACTGGACCCAAAATATTTGTGGACCACCTGAAGCATCATTAGCAGTACATACTATGGTGGGTCTCTCATTAATGTCTATTTTAATGTATAAAGTAGTGTCACCTGAGCCTGCCTAACCATCCAGTGAGAACTCCTGCAACAGCTCAGGCACATAGGGTGGGATTCACAAAGTTACACAGGTACCAAACCCCAGAGTTAGGCACCTAAATCCCAGATACTGTGATTCACAAAACTCCCACTAAACAAGGTAAGGGTCTAAACTCATTTGGCACCTATGTTTCTGCCTCTAAGCATGAGCCCTGCTGCCTCAGGGTAGGTGTTCAGGTGCCTATCTCGTGCCTAAACCCCAGAGTGATTCACTAACTATATTCACCCACATCTCCTGTATGAGGGGCCAAAACCAGTGGGCATGCTCTGATGCTGCCTACCAGCTCAGGTCACATTAAAAATTCAGCCAGAGGAGGCGGTAACGGTGCTGCCGCTCACCATGTAACTTTTGGGGCAGTGGCTAGAGAACTCACCCAGGAAATGGGAGACCCATGTTCAACTCTCCCCACTGCCTGAGGAGGAGAAAAGATTTGAACAGGAGTATATCTCCCACCTCTCAAGAGAGCGTTCTAACCATGGAGCTCTGGACAGTCTGAAGTGGGACTCCCTCAATTTCTCCTGCCAAAGCTGTTGTCCTGTGGATAAATAGAGACAGTGGAACAGGACCTGGATCTCTCATGTGGGTGCTCTAGCCACTATGCTGTAGAGTTATTTTGTTTCTCTCTGGTCCAATAACTCTAATTATTTAATCTACAGTGGAACAGCTTCAACAGGAGAGATTAAGGGAGCCCCCATCAGAATAGCCCATAGGTCAGTGGTCTGATAACTCTCCTGAAAAGTGGGAGATCCCTTTTCCAACCCTTTCTCCTCATCAGACAAACAAAGGTATTGAAGCTGAGTTACCGACATCCCAAGTGCTTTAACTACTGGGTTAAAATAAAACGGGCAGCAGCACCTTCATCTCCAGACATTGTGTGTATAGTTAGCTCATTTGCAGTAGAAAACGCCTTAAAAAGCTACCCAACTACAGGAGAGGTTCCCAGTTTGTGAGCTGCTGGCAAAGATAGGTGCCTAAGTCCAGCCTATCTCTGAGAGAGACAAGGCTTAGCATACACCTCTGTCGTTGGCATTTCCCATTGACTAACTTAGACAGTTCCCCGCTCAGCATGTGGGTTTTCAAACCATGGGTCAGAGACCCAGTACTGGGTCGCAGACCCTCAGGAACTGGATTGCAGGGCTCTCTGCTGCCACCGCCGAAAGACTGGAATGCATTGCTCAAAGATGTAATAGTTGGGTTGTGGGCATAAATGACTTTCTTCAACTGGGTCCTGAGGGAAAAAGTTTGAAGACCACTGATCTAAGTCACCTCTCTCCCCAGTCACTGTCTACAGGGAGCCCAAGTGCCTCATTCTGGCTTTGTAAATCCAGCCACCTAAAAGTTAGGCCTTATGAAATTGAGCATCATAATGCCTAAGTCCCTTTGAGAATCTCGTCCACACTTCTTTAACCATCAGTCAACCTCGCAGCTAATCCTCTGTCTCCTTCAAAGGGGAAAATGTTTACAAAGAAGATCTGCCTCTATATTACTGCCCATGATGCCACGTCACAAAAGATGTCCAAACACTGTCAATTGCTTAAAACAAAATAAAACAAACAAAACCAAAAAACAAAACAAGCCCTGTAAGACTCTAAACTACCTTCAAAATATTTGTCCCTACCTCACAGTTTGTTTCCTCTGAAGGGTTAGTTCACTAAGGCACAACCAAGGAACCTAGCACATTTGGCCTTTTTTGTGTATACAAACATATAAGTTTATATACACAAAATATGTTTATATTGTTATATTTTAACCTTCACGTTATAAAAAATAATGATAAACAAGAGGGTGTCTAGGGAAGAGCAACAAAAATACTCAACAAAATGGAAATTTAAAAATGAAAAGAGCCAAGCAATAACTAAAAAGGAAGAGACATCTGTAGTCTACTAATATTTGATAGGCATATACAAGGAAGAAGAAATTATTTAGTGTCATATATAGAGGTCTGCCTAAGAATGAAAGGTGGAAACTAAGAAATGGAAAATTTAGGATGAATACCAAGAAAATCCTCCAGACAGTGAGATGTGCTAGGCTGTGGAATACTATACCTGGGAGACTTGCGAAGCCCAATTATTCTAGACTTTTAAAAGTAGACTTGACAAAGCACCAGCATATGGATGGTATGGAACAATCCTGCATTAACAGGGAGATAGGATGGATCATCTAATAAGTCTTGTCCACCTCTAAGTTTTCAGAATGTTGTAGGATCCTAGAAGTAGAGTATTGGCTCGCAAGAAGATATATTTATATTGATTGTAACCCTTTTGCTGATAGCCCTCTCCCTTATCTGCTGAGTTCTTTATCATCTCATTCATGTTGCACTAAAAATGGTGGAATAATAGTTGCATGTTACATGATTGGTAGCAATCACTTAAGAAGTTTTCTGCCTACCAATAGCACAAGGAGAAAATGGCCAAAGATTTCAAATGTAAGCACCGAAAGTTAAGCTTCAAAATCTATATTTTGGCACTTAAATAAAAGTTGCCTGATTTCCAGAGATCTTAAGATTCTGTAGAACTCCTATTGACCTTAGTGGAATTTGTGAATGCCCAACTCTTCTAGAAATAAGGTCATTTTTATGTAGGTATCTAAATATGGAATTAGAAGCCTAACTTCAGATACCTACTTTAGAAGAATTTGTCCACAGCATTATATTCTCTTTTCTTTGAAGACAGGAAAAAACCATTCTGTGTTCATTGTGTGAGTAAAAATTCCAGCTAAAACTCTCCTGCCTCCAGCCTTAGTGGGGCAGTATAATCTAACTTGCTTGTTTTAATCTTGGTGGAAATCAGAAAAATGATCATTCGCTAACCACATTTGGCAAGGGGCACCAGGCACATGGGGAGGGATTCTTCTGACACTGGGCTGGCCTGGAACCTCAAGGGCGAACATTCTAAATTAGGAACCAAAACATTCCAGGGCCTCCCTCTAACTGTTACATGAAAATAAGCAGGGCTGATATCTGCATTTCCACTCACAGTGCAAAGCAGGATTCACTGGCCACTTGAGGGATTTGCCTAGTCCAGATGACACAGTCACTATAGAATGTGGCCAGAACTGCACTGCATTCCCAGCAAACCCCAACTGCCAGATTGGCCCCTTTGGGGCTATTACAAGCCAGCACCATTTGCAGCAGTCCTTCTGGTGCTCTAAAATGCCCTAGATCAGTGGTTTTCAAACCAGGGTCGGGACCCAGTAGCGGGTCACAGACTCTCGGGTACTGGGTCGCAGCACTCTATACTATTACCACTGGAATGCATTGTTCGAAGATGCAACTGCTGGGTCACAGGCATAAATGATTTTTTTCCAACTGGGTCCTGAAGTTTGAAAACCACTGCCCCAGATGAGCCCGTGTCCCAAACCCAGGCTTGAGAGAACATAAGGAGACCGGACACGCAGACAAAGGGACTGGCCCCTCTTGTGTGTCTGCAAAGCTCACAGGCACACCCTAGCTGGCCCATTAACAATCATCAGCCATCTCTGCCATCTATCCCCTCCACAGCTGGGCCAGGCAGAGTCCAGCCGCTCCTGAGGGCTCTACCCCGGCTTGCTGAGGGCACTATTGCCCCCTTTTCCCAGCCAAGGAGCGGGTAACTCCCTCCCACCACAGCGCCCCCTAAGCACACACGCGGCCCTCCCTCCCCCAGCTGGCGCTCACCCGGCGAGGGGACCAGGCGGGGCGCAGCCGCACTGACGGCTGGAGACTGTGGAGCGTCGCGCGGGCCCCCTGCAGGCCGGGCGCAGAACAGCAAGCGGCGGGATGGCGTGAAGCCAGCGGACTTGACCTCGCGGGGGGCTCGTGGCTTCGCTCGCCGCGGTGCAGAACCAGGCTGCGCGGGGCTGGGGCTGCAGCTGCCTCTGTCTCCGCACCGCCATGGCTGGCGAGCACCGGCTCTTGCTGCACAACGCCCGCCAGCTGGTGCTCGTCTGCACCCAAGGCGAGAAGTACCTCCTGGAGGCGGGCATGCACCGCCTGGCCGTGCTGGACAACGCCAGCGTGGTGATCGGCAAGTGAGTCTGAGCCCCTGCGCGGGGGAGCTCTCTCCCGAGCAGGGACTTGAGAGCAAACTTCGGTTCGGCAGGGTCTGCTTCAATTCACCTGGCTTTTTGTGCTGCTCGAGTAACTGGTATTGCATTGGAAAAGGCGCCTTTTATCGGAATCCGTAATCAAATCCCCAATGTGTGTTTACGCATTGCTTGTTGTGGCTGAAAATAATTTTTAAAAAAACCACCCATGTTGGTCTTGTGGACTAATTGTCCCGAGAGGAAACGTTGCAGAGTGGAATCCATAAAAGTAACTCATCCAGGGATTAGGGGCTATTACAGGAATGGCTGGGGAAGGTTTGGTGGCCTGACATCAGCATGTCAGACTAGAGTTGTTTTAAAACTTTTTTTCTCAGGACCCAGTTGAAAAAGAATCATTTATGCCATGACCCAACAATTACATCTTGGAGAAATGCATTCCAGTCTTTCGGCAACAGCAGCAGGGGGATCCACGACCCAGTACCTGAGGGTCTGCGACCAGTATCAGGTCCTGACCCAGTTTGAAAACCATTGGACTAAAGGGATTGGCCACCTTTGCTGATCCCAGTGCTGGCCCCTTATCCCCAACCCTCAGCCATGTCAGTGGCCCCCTCTGCTTTAAAAAAAAAAAGCAGCTCCTGCCTGGAAATTCAGCGCTGGCGGGACAGGAAGGGATGCCACAGAAAGAAGTTGCCTCGAGTGGCTCCTTTCTCTGGCAACTGGGGAGGGATCCCTAGGCATGTCACGGAGAGGAGCTTCTCCCAGTGCCTTTTTCCCCCAGCGTGCCTGGGGACCCCCTGCATGTAGCACTACAGAGTACATGTAGCTATCAATGACCTAGGGAAAGGTAAGAGAGGGCCTGAGGGCCAAATCTTAAGCTGCTAGGAAAGAGGTTACAATCTCAGACCTCAATAGTAGCATTCCTGAAATGCTCCCAGCTCCACACACAGTGGTAGACAGGCAGACCTTCTGGTTTCAGTGTGTGGAAGAGATGATAGTATTTGGAGGAGAGATTTACGTTTATTAGGAACTGGGGAATCTTTTGAGAAAGGAAGAACCTATGCAGGAAGGATGGGATCCACCTAAGCCAAAATAAGACCAGATTGCTAGCATGTAAAACTAATAGGGTTATAGAGGACTTTTTAAACTGAGGGCTGGGGGAAACCTGACAGGTGTGCAGGAACCCATTGTTCAGACAAACATATTGCTTACGGGACAATTTATTAAAGGGGACACTCTAGAGCTTAGTAATGAGGAGAGGATAGAAGTTGACCAAGTTCTGGTAGGAACTGAAGAGAAACAGAAAAAGCGTCCCTCACATTCAATTACATCACAAGAATGCAGACTACTAAATATTGACAAATTTTATAAATGCTTTTATTCAAATGTGAGAAGTCTAAATAGTAATATTGGTGAACTTGAATGCCTGGTATTAAATGAGGATATTGATATAATAAGCATTACAGAAATTTGGTAATAATGAATATAGCAGTAATAATTAAGATAGCAGTAAGATTATAATGTTGACCACCTGACTAGGATGGTGATGGGGCTTGTCAAAGGCTCAAGTAAACTAGAAAGACTACAAAAACAGAAAAACCAATAACAATGGGGGATTTCAACTTCCGCCATAATGACTGGGAGCATGTCACCTCCAGAAGGCGTGGAAGGATACAATTTCTAGGCACTAATAATTACTGCTTCTTGAACTCACAAGGAGAGAGGTAATTCTTAATTTGGTCCTAAGTAGCACATGGGATCTGGTCCAAAAGGAGAACATAGCAGAACTACTCGGTAATAGTGACCATAATGTAATTAAATTTTAACATCCTTGTGTGGCAGGAAGGAAAATACCAAAGGCTATGTCTACACTTGTTAATTTAAGTCGACTTAGCATGTCCACACTTAAATTTTAAGTCGACTTAGAGGGGACCCTACAAAATCGACCTAGAGCATCCACACAGGACGCCTAGGTCGACTTGTAGGGGCTAGGTGGACCTGGGACAGGTCCACGGTGGCACAGGGGGCACCCCTTGCAAAGCGCCAGGGGGCTCAGCCTTTGCCCCATTGTACCTTGGTACAATGGGGCAAAGCGGGACAGGGACCCTGGCAGGGCATAGGGGCAGGGTGGGCAGGGCTCTGCCCTGCCCTGTGGGGGGGCATGCCAGGCTGTGGCTGTGCCAGCCACCCTGGCAGGGAGGGCAGTGGGAAAGGCCTGGAGCCCCCTAAGCCGACTTAAAGTCGACTTAGGGCTTCTCCACGTTGACTTAGGCAGCAAGTCGACTTAAAAGGAGGTTTTACAACGTCGACTTAATTTTTCCTTAAGTCAACTTAAGCAGCTGCTTAAGTCGACTTAAGGAAAGTGTAGTGTAGACGTAGAGTAAATTAAATTAATTAATTAATTATTAATTTACAAGCGTAGACACACCCAAAGAAACCCACCACAGTAGCATTCAACTTAAAAAAGGGGAACTACACAAAAATGAGGAATTTAGTTAAAAAGAAATCAAAAGGAATAGTCACCAGAGTTAAACGCCCACAAGCATTAAAAAAAACACTTTAATAAAGGCTCAAACTATATGCTTACCACAAATTTGAAAAAAAAGAAAAGAAAAATCAAAACATTAAAATGACCAAACAACTTCACCATGGCTAAGCAACAGAGGAAAGGAGACAGTCATAAACAAAAAGATATTCTTTAAAAAGTGGAAGTCAGATCCTACTGAGGTAAATAGAAAAGAGCATGAACTTTGGCAAGTCAAGTGGGAAGGTATAATTAGGCAGGCCAAAAAAAGAACTTGAGGTGCAATTAGCAAAAGACACAAAAACTAACAGTAAAGGGTTTATTTTTAAGTACATCAAAAGCAAGAGCCTGCTAAACAATGAGTGGAATCACTGGATGGTCAAGTTGCTAAAGGAACATTCAAGGAAGATAAGGCTGTTGTGATGAAGCTAGATGATTCTTTGCATCAGTCTTCGCTGCCGTGGATATGAGGGAGATTTCCACGCTTGACTCATTCTTTTTAGGTGATGTATCTGAGGAATTGTCCCAGACTGAGGTGTCAGTAGAGCAGGTTTTGGAACAGATTCATAAATTAAACAGTAATAAGTCACATGGTCCAGATGGTATTCACCCAAGAGTTCTGAAGGAACTCAAATATGAAATTGAAGAACTACTAACTGTGATATGTAATTTATTGCTTAAATCAACCTCTGTAAATGATAACTGGCAGATTGCTAATGTCACACCAATTACTTAAAAAGCCTTTAGAGGTGATCCTGGCAATTATGGGTCGGTAAATCTATCTTCAGCACTAGGCAAATTGGTTAAAACTATGGTAAAGAATAGAATTATCAGACGTATAGATGAACGCAATATGTTGGGGGAGAATCAACATGGCTTTTGTAAAATCATGCTTCACCAGTCTATTAACATTCTTTGAGGGGGTGTCAAAAACATATGGGCAATGGTGATCAAGTTGATATAGTGTACTTGGACTTTCAGAAAGCCTTGGACAAGGTCCTTTACCAAAGGCTCTTAAGCAAAGTAAGCAGTCATGGTATAAGAGGGGAGGTTATTTCATGGATCAATAACTGGTTAACAGAGTGGAAACAAAAGGTAGAAATAAATGATTGGTTTTCACAGTGCAGAGAGATAAATTGCAGGGTTTCCCAAGGATCTGTGCGGAGAGCAGTGTTGTTCAACATATTCATAAATGATCTGGAAAAAAGAATAAATAGCGAGGTGGCAAAGCTGGCAGACAATACTAAATTACTCAAAATAGTTAAGTCCAAAATTGACTGCAAAGAGTTGCAAAGCTCACAAAACTGGGTGTTTGGGTAACGAAATAGCAGATTAAATTCAATGTTGATAAATGCCAAGTAATGCACATTGGAAAACATAATCCCATCTATGCATACTGTGGCAGAGTACTCTCCAACTCGTGCCGCCTAATGTCCAATCCCCTGGCGTAGTAGGGCCTATGATAAGTCAGTCTCCCTGGCAACCCACTTTTCCCTGTCAGGGCCCTGGCTTCAGTTCCCCGGACTCAGTCCTTGTAGAAGGGAAGTTTTTTCTGCTGCCCCTGCTGCAGCGGACGAGGCAAGCCTCCCAGGCCTTGTCTAGTCTCCTTCCCTTCCTCTAACCTTTTTTTGATGTTGCTCTTGTTCTGTTCTGTTCTGTTCCGTTCCGTTCCGTTCCGTTCCGTTCCGCTCCGCTCCGTTCCGTTCCGCTCCGTTCCGCTCTGCTTCCTCTTCCTCTTTCTCTTTCTCTTCTCCTCCAGCCTCCTCTAAACTCCCACACCTGAGCTGGTGGAGGTGGGG
>ML685814.1:3969351-4007263 GCA_007922175.1 Pelusios castaneus
TTCAGCATTCTAGGGCTGACAAACCTGCCTTCAATTACCCTTCTAAAGCCATCTGGCCTGACTTTGCCACAATACAAAATGTTACCACTCAGATTTGGTAATAGCAGTATACAGGACTAATGAATACACTGGCATTTGCTTTTTGAGTTAGGGATACATACAGGTATTACTTCACAAACAGAAAGAGCCTGCAAGTTGTCATCCTAGGGAAAGAAAGCTGGCATGGTGTAAGGAAGGCACAGGCTTATCATAGAAGATTAGGGTTAGATGGGTCCTCTGGAGGTCATTTAGTCCAACCCCCTGCTCAAAGCAGGAGCAACCGCAACTAAATCATTATCATAAGCATTTTAATGATAAATCATTATCATGGACACTTGGAGATTTATAGGATTTCCTCATCCATCACAAGCCATCCACATGGTTAGCAAGCAATCTTCCCTGTCCATTTTCACAGTCCTGCAAACAATGACTCAGCACATTCCTAAAAGGGTGATGCAACACTAGCTCCTAAATACAACTGGCAGTGTTTGTTTTTAAACAAACTCAGACTTGTTTGACCATGGTTTGTTTTTGCAGAGATGGCTATATAAAAGCTATCGGCCATGCAGATGCTATTCACCGACAATTTTCAGAAGCATTATTTGAAAAAAGAATTGACTGTTCTGGGAAATGCATATTGCCAGGTTGGTGTATTTTCTTAATGTTAATAGGGCAAAACAGAATGGTTGAACAGTAAGGACAAAGCACAAGTTCTTCAGTTACTCATACTCCCAAAGCTTCTTTTCTTTGTACAGTTCAAGTCAGACATAAGTTAGGCACCTGACAGTTGAGCAACCAACCTCCTCTCCTCACATCATCCCAAGACTTCTGAGATCATTTAAGGTGCCTTTGCTCTATCTCTAGAGCTTCAGCTTGAACCAGATCAAGTGCAGGGCCTTCTTGGTTCAGAGACTGAGGCTATGTACACACGATCAGATTAAAGCGCAACATGGCAATCACGCTATAAAAAACACGTGACCTTTATTGCGGGAGAGCGCGTACACACGTCGCTCCTTGCAACGCAACAGAATTCTTTGCAATATTGCGGTGTAGCGCAATGAATGGGCACCTATCCCACAGTTCAATTTTCCCTCAATCGGCGCTTGGAATCCTGGGATGAAGGAAAGGAACGCAAAGCGCCATGGGTAAACTCTCATTTTCCCGTGATGCACTGTGTTCCCCTTGCGTCTTCCTCGTTGCCAATAGCAAGTCGCGCCTATTTTCAACAGTGCAGTGACTCACTACTTGCGAGCAATCACAACTGTGACAGCATGGATCCTGCTCTAATCTCCACTGTCGCCTTCAGCATTCTAAATACATCTCGGCTGGTTGCTCAGTATGCAATGAGCTCCGAATCAGATGAGGACGCCGAGGAGCAGGGGCTGATCGATGCCCTGCAGAGCAACAGCACCCCATTGCTCAGCTCCTTCACTGATCATCTGCACACGGTGCAACACCGTTTCTGGTCGCAAGGGACGAGCACAGAGTGATGGGATCGCATTGTTATGCAGCTGTGGGATGACGAGCAGTGGGTACAGAACTTTCGAATGCGGAAAGCAACCTTTTTGGAACTGTGCTCAGAGTTGGCCCCTGCCCTGCGATGTAAAGACACCAACATGAGGTCAGCCCTAACCGTGGAGAAGCATGTTGCGATTGCTGTCTGGAAGATGGCGATTCCCAACTGCTACCGGTCGGTTGCAAACCAGTTTGGAGTCGGGAGGTCCACCGTCGGATTAGCCCTCTCACAAGTGTGCCGAGCCATCAATCGCATTCTGCTACGGAGGACGGTGACGTTGGGCAATGTTCGTGAGATTGTGGACGGCTTTGCTGCCATGGGATTCCCTAACTGCGGGTGAGCCATAGATGGCACACATATCCCGATTTTGGCTCCAGACCATCTCATAACCGAGTACATCAACAGGAAGGGCTACTTCTCCATGGTGCTGCAAGCACTTGTGGATCACAAGGGGCGTTTTACAGACATCACTGCTGGGTGGTCAGGAAAGGTGCATGATGCCCGCATTTTCAGAAACACTGGACTGTACCGGAAGCTGCAAGGGGGTACCTTCTTCCCAGATCAAAAAATTACTGTGGGGGATGTGGAGATGCCCATAGTCATCCTTGGAGACCCAGCGTACCCGCTGATGCCATGGCTCATGAAGCTGTACACCGGGAACCTGGACCGCAGCAAGGAGTGATTCTATTACCGATTGAGCCGCTGCAGAATGACTGTGGAGTGTGCCTTCAGCCGCTTAAAAGGGCGCTGGCGCTGTTTGTATGGGAGGCTGGACTTGGACGAGGACAACATCTCTGCTGTAATTGCAGCATGCTGTGTCCTTCATAACATTTGTGAAAATAGGGGAGAAAAGTTTTCCCCAGGGTGGGCAATGGAGGCACAGCGCCTCGAGGCAGCTTACGAACAGCCAGCCACGAGGAGTATTAGGGGGGCCCAACGAGGAGCTGCTCGCATAAGGGAGGCACTCAGGGAGCATTTCAATGATGCCCTCCCGTAGTTCACTTCAAGGACGCATCAAGTGCACCTTATGAGATCTTCAATGTGTACAAATAAAGCCACTCTTCAAATTTTTCGTTACTGTTTTTACTAAGAGATGAAAGGGCGGAGGTTGGGGGGTTTTGGAGGGGTTACAGGCGGGTGTAGCTGCGGGTCTCTAAAAAGTAGCTCTGTGAGGGACTGGATGTTGCAGTATACCAGGGGGACGGGTGGCCTTCAAATAAATGCTTTGAAGGACTACGGGGTGTGGGAGGCAGACACGGCTGAAGTGTCTGGAGTAGAGCCCGTACATTAATCGTCGGGGTCTGCAGAGCAATCATGCTCTTGAGCAGTTCAGTTTGCTCCTTCATGACGCTTATCAGTTCGTCCCTGTGTTTCTGCCTCCTCTGTTGGGATTCCTTTTTTCCAGGCTCGATTCTCCCTCACGGATGCCTCTGTTGTTTTCATCAGCTCCTGAAACATATCCTCCCTGTTTCTTCGAGTTCGCCGCCGAATGTTTCTCATGCGGTCAGCTGGGGTAGACACCGGCCTTGTGAAGGTCGAATCTAATAAAAAAAAAAAGAATAATAAAGCTATTGTTAACACATAGCCTAGATAACCAATGTAACCTTCCAGTAGCACATTCCACTGGAAGGTACAGGGCAGTCAACATCCTATGCTTTGCTGAAGCAGACAAGGTACGTCCTAATAGAAACCTTACTGGGGGCTAACATTCTGCACAGGGCACACAGATGGAACCCGATATCTCTCTCCTCAGAGTGCCCCTGACAGCTAGAATACATATCCTACATGCCACTGGATGCCAGCCGGGACCGTATGCTGCTGCCTTGTGTGCTGCCATGGTTCCTAGTGCTGTGCTTTGCAGCTGGCGAGGCCGAGTATCCTTATACGGGAGCGTAGACACATATGCTATCCCATCTAACCTGAGTAAGAGGCTCTGGCGGTACATCGAGGAAACCTTTAGTGACCTAAATACAGATAATTTTTTGACAATCACTGCTTGTGTTGATGCACTTCTAATGAATGCATAGTAAAGAGCGTGCACAGCGGGGACCGAGACAGCAAGCACCCCCGCCTCGGACAATGATTTTTTAGCAGGAGCCATAGCTGCACGGAAGAGAAACTTACTGAACCCCCCTCTGCCGCCTCAGAGGACACACTGCAATTCATGTCTTGGGTGGATGTCTCAGCGGGGGTGCTGAAGAGCTCCTGGCTACACGCTGTTGCGCTTTCCTCCAGGTCATCCTCCATCTCCTCCTCCTCCTCCTCCCCATCGATCACGTCCTCATCCTGCTCGGCTCTGGCATTCAGTGGATGAGGGGGGGCCGATGTGTCCACAGGACTCTTTGCACTGGTTGTGGGGTCCCCACTGAGGATGGCTTCGATTTCCTTGTTGTACCTGCATGTAGCAGGCGCTGATCCCGAACGGCGGTTTGCCTACTTCGCTTGGTGATAGGTTATTCTTAGCTCCTTCACCTTTGATCTGCACTGCACAGTGTCTCTCTCATAACCTCTCTCTGACATGGCCCGAGAAATTATGCCATATGTATTGAAATTTCGCCTGCTGCCGCGTAGCTGCACCTGCACAGCAGACTCTCCCCAGATATTGATCAGGTCCAGCACCTCTGCTGTGCTCCAAATGGGTGCGTGTCTTCCACGATGGGCCGCCATTGCTAGTGAAGATCGGAGCTGCACTCCACTCCATGAGAAAGAGAACAGGAAGTGAAACAGAGGAGAAATTCGAAAATCCCAGGAATCGAAACAGGGCAGGGACTGTTTCGTCACGGCCAGAGAGCGGGCGAGGGGAAGACCAGAGAGGACGACTTTGGAATGCTGGGACACTTCCGGAGGCCAATCATTGCGCAGTAAGCGTACACACGAGTCGAAAGGCGCAACAGCTGTTCCGCGTTAACTGCTACCACCCTCGTCGAGGTGGTTTTTGTATTGCGCTACAACTGGGCTGTTGTCGCGCAAGAGTCCTATTGCACGTGTGTACGCTGTTGCTGTTATTGCGTGGTAATGACTGTTAATGCGCGATAAAGTGATCGTGTGTACATGGCCTGAGTTTTTGCAACTCTTTGGACTGCTCCTTGGGCCATCTCCAATGCTTGTTGCATAATCTGTTCACATGGGCTTATTTACTTTTGTCATTTTGATCTCTCCTTTTCAGCTGTTCTTTCTCCTTGGATCATTGATTTTTCTGTTGGCCCATTTTTGGTTTGGCAGAGTGACTGGCTCTCTTACATCCACCCATTTTTTTTCACTGTTATTGTAACTTTTGTAAAGGCCTCAGATATAAAAATCCTGTGAAAGACTCTTTTATCTAATATGTTATGGCTAGATTGACAAAATACTTGGAGCTCTGAATAAAGAGAGGCACGTAGCTATTTCCACTCCCTTCTCCGTGCCAGGAGCCATTTAAGGATGTAACTGTGCCTATAAATGGACACACAATGCCATTCCTGGCTTCCTTTTTGCTCTGGGGGAACGTAATCTGATCCACACATTAAAAGGACAAAAGGAACCATGCTGATCACTCAGTCTGACCTTTCATATGACACAGGTCACTGGATGTCCCTAAATTAATTCCTGTTTGAACTAGAACATATCTTTTAGAGCAAGAGTTAATTATCCACAACTGTCCCATCCCAATAACAAATTACGTCCCACTCCACAGTAGCTCAAGTGAGTTGGTTGGCATGTTGGGGTGGCAGAGTCCAAGAAGTGTGCGCCACAAATTCCTCACCCCTTTTGTTCCCCTCCCTGTCTACCCATGGAGCCCACTCTCCTGCCCCCTGCACACAGACTGGTGATGTGGGTCAAAGCTTGTAAGTCATCTAGGTGTTTCTGAAAATATTACATAAGGTAAAATAAATCAAATGTATCCTATCTATGAACTTTAGTAATATTTTTAGCATTTAAGCTGCTAAATATCTATGTTCTGTGATACAGACTCTGGCACTCACTGGAACTGATTTCACAGTCTTTACGCAGGGAAAGCTCTCACTAAAATCAGTCATCCCTTGCTAGAATAAGTGCCACAAGATGAAGCCCAGTATATGCAGCGTGCTTTTTAAAGGGACACCTACGTGATATCTAGTCAGTTGTTTCAAAGTGAGTTGAAAGTTGTTTCAGGTACTGCACCTCCTTATCAGTCCTCCTGCCAATTTCCCTATTTTGAAGAAATGTTTTTCTCTTTCCCCTTGCTGTGTAAAAGGCCTAGATAAACAACATGAGAAACTGACTGACAGACTTACTATCCAAGAGAAACAGTTTAATTCCACATTGACTGGTACCAGATGCACTAAAGAATCCTGAAAAAAAAAAAAATTTCTTGACTATTCTCATAGCAGTCATGGTTTTTTTCCCAGTAATATAAGGTTTAAAAAAAACAACAAATTTTTCAAAACCAAAGTATGGGGGGCATGTTTTTTTCTTCAATGGCCACAGTCCATTTTCTTTGCTTTCACTTTCTCAAGTTTTTTTTTTTCTTTTTCCAAACAATGAAGTCTCTGTAATGTACATTTATTTTATTGTTGTTTCTTTTTTTAGGCTTGGTAGATGCACATACCCATCCAGTGTGGGCTGGTGACAGGGTTCATGAGTTTGCAATGAAGGTAATTTCACAGAATCACAGATTTGGGGTGGTTTTTTCTTATGTTTACTTTCATACACAACTCTCTGCTTTCTCTATGCTGTCATTTCTTAGTCTGGAAAGTATCATGGAATCATAGAATAATAGGGTTGGAAGGGACCTCACGAGGTCATCTAGTCCACCCCGCTGCTAAAAAGCAGGACCACTCCCACTAAATCACCCCAGCCAGGGTTTTGTCTAACTGAGCCTTAAAAATCTCCAAAGATGGAGATTCTACCACCTCCCTAGATAGCCCATTCCAATGCTTCACCACCCTCCTAGTGAGAAAGTTTTTCCTAATAGCCAACCTTGACCTCCCCAGCTGTAATTTGAAACCATTGCTCGTTGTTCTGTCCTCTGTTACCCTCGAGAACAGCCTAGCTCCCTCCTCTTTGGAGCAACCCTTCAAGTAGTTGAAGGTTGCTATCAAATCTCCCCTCAGTCTTCTCAGTAATACCAGTTATATTATATGTAGGATGAGAGATGGCTTTTGGAGACCTAAAACAGAGAAAGATAGAGAGCTGGAGCCAAAGGAAAAGAGATGGGAAAACAAGGACCAAGAGGAGGAAGAAAAGAGAAAGGAATCCAGTGGCAAAGAAGAAGTGAAATAGGGGAGAAACGGAAGTAAAGAGAACAAAATATATAAAAGGGAGATAAAATGACAGTGAGAAAAATAAGAATGATATTGGGAGATGGAAAAAGGAAATGAAAGGATTAAAGAAATGAAAGCATCACAACATAAAGGTGAAAGTTATTTTATTTACTCAGACACCTAGAATTTGTTTCTGATGTAACCCAAATGAGGGATGAGATGAGGGCCTAGAGCAGAATGCTAGAGAAGGAGAAAGTGTAAGTTTATTGAGGAAAAGATTGAAGAGGATCTGAGTTTGCACTCTGAATGGGGAGATCAGAAAACCCAAGTGGACACAGTAGAGTCTACTTAGGATGAAGGGGAGGAGGAAATGCAAATACCCAAATGGCTTGGAATACAATGTTTTCACCACTGCAGTGCTTGGTGTTTCTGTGACATGTTTTATTCTTTGGTTTATCAGTGTGAGATTTCAAACTGGGAGAGGAGGGAGTTAATTTATGATTGTTTATCTATATATTACTGAGACTGTAAGGTCTGCAGGGCAGAAAGTATCCCTGACTCTGTACGGTGTCTAGCACACTGCAGCTCCATTCTCTGTTGGCTCACAGGGAACAGTGTAATAAACATGATTAATACTTAATAATAGAGGTTTCACATGATGTTGTTTAAAATAGAAATGAGAAAATTGATGCATAATTGCTCCCATGGTGCTTCACAACATGGTGAAGAGTCCTCCTCTGACGTTATCCTAACTGGAATCCCCTACAAAATCCTAAAGCTGGTCCTGCTGAAAAATGATAATGTTCAGATACTCCAACTGCTGGGTAAAACTCTGTCAATGATAAAATGGACAACAAAACCAAAAGTAATAACTACTTTAGGTAGGACAAGGTCCGGTTCATTGTATTTTGTTTCTTCCTTCCCACCTTCTCCACAACACAAGTCACAGGCAGATATAAAGGCAAAAACTTAGAATTCATATCTCTTTAAGAAAGAGGATTTGATCTTCTAAAGGACATCACTTCTTTCTACAACTCTTCCATCTCTGGAGAGAATTCTGTCTAACTTAAGCATCAGACGCAGTCCTGCCCTGCTACAATGGACACTCTTAGAATAATAGAACCAAAGAATGGTAGGACTGGAAGGAGCCTTGAGTGGTCATCTACTGCAATCCCTGGCAATCAGAGAAGGACTCGGTATTACTTAGACCATCCCTGACAGGTATTTGTCTAACCTGCTCTTAAAAATCTCCAGTGTTGGATATTCCACAACCCCCCTAGGTAATTTATTCCAGTGCTTAACTACTCTGACAGGATGTTTTTCCTAATGTCTAATGATAATCTAAACTGTCCATGCTGCAATTTAAGCCCAGTGCTTCTTGTCCTATCGGCGGTTAAAGAGAAAATTTTTTCTCCCTCCTCCTTGTAACAATATTTTATGTACTTGAAAACTCTCATGTCCCCTCTCAGTCTTCTCTTCTCCAGACTAAACAAACCCGATTTTTTCAATTTTCCCTTAGAGGGCATGTTTTCTAGACCTTTAATCACGTTTGTTGCTCTTCTCGGGACTTTCTCCAGTTTGTCTACATCAGGGGTCGGCAACCCGTGGCTCCGGAGCCGCATGCGGCCCTTCATCCTCCTTGTGGCTCCCTTCGGCCGGGGCAGCGGGGTGGCCGTGGCCGGGGCAGGCTCCCGGGCTCCCACCCGCCGGCCGCCTCGACTTCCCAGCCCGGAGCCGACCTGGCCCCGCTCCACCGACAGCCTCGGCCTCCCAGCACGGGGCCAGGATTGGTCTCCGTTGCCGGGGTCTGCTCTGCCCTGCCGGGACCACGTTCAGGTCCCCGCCAGTGTTCCCTCTAAGCTGCGCCGGCTCCTGCTGCGGCCAGGCTGGAGAGATTCAAATCTCCCGCCCTGAGCATGCTCAGACAGAGCGTGCTCAGGGTGGGAGCGGCCTGGCCCAGAAGCAGCTCTGCCGGCCGTCCCTGCAGCTCCGAGCCTCCGGCCAGGTAAGGGGGCTGGGAAGGGGCTGGAGGGAGGCCTGGAGAGGGGTGGAGGGGACAAGGAGACTGGCTGGGGGCTGGGTAGTGGTGGAGGGGACTATGCACGGCAGGAGTGGGGACTTCTTGGGGGGCTGGGGAGGGATGGATGAAGTTAGAGGCCTATGGAGGGGATGGGGACAAGGAGACTGGTGGGGGCTGGGGAGGGATGGAGGGCAGTGTTCCCTCTAAGCTGCGCGGGTGCGCGGCCGTGCAGCGGCCGTCGCAACCCCCGCGCAGCACGGACGGACCCCCGTGCAGGCCGGCAGCCCCCACCGTCCCCTGGCACGGGGCCAGGATCGGTCTCAGGTGCCGAGGTCTGCTCTGCCCTGCCGGGGCTGCGTTCAGGTCCCTACCACCAGCGGCCTCGGCTTCTTTCTTTCTTTTTTTTTAAAAAGTTTATAAGCTGTGTTATGTTTTGCGGCTCCAGACTATTTTTCTTTAGTGGAAGAGGGGGCAAAATGGCTCTTTTGATAGTAAAGGTTGCCGACCCCTGGTCTACATCTTTCTTGAAATGTGCCCAGGCACAATATTCTGTTTGAGGCCTAGTCAGCATGGAGTAGAGCGCAAGAATTACTTCTGTGTCTTGCTTACAACCCTGCTGCTAATACATCCCAGAAAGATGTTTGCATTCTGCATCAGTGTTACACTGTTGACTCATATTTAGCTTGTGATCCACTATGACTCTCCTCACCTCCCCACCTCCTGAATCCCTTTCTGCAGAACTCCTTCCTGGGCAGTCATTTCCCATTTGTATGTGTGCAACAGCTTGTTCCTTCCTAAGTGGAGTACTTTGCAGTTAGTCCTTGTTGAATTTTATTCTGTTTACTTCCGCCCATTTCTCCAGTTTGTCCAGATGACTTTGAATTTTAATCCGATCCTTCAAAGCACTTGCAACCCCTTCCAGCTTGATATCATCCACAAACTTGTTCCACTTTTCTGGCTGGTGGCTTCTGCTGGACCAGACCATGTTGAATCCAACTGAATGCACAGCTGAGAGGAAATACTTATTTCAGCATTGAAAGGAAAAGGTTTAGAGGGTGGGGTTGTGGGGTTTTTTTGTTTGTTTTTTGAGCGTGACAGCACTGACAGTCGTTTGGGGGCCAGATTCAGCACTGGTGCAGGGAAGATGTGTCTCCCTCTTTAGTCCCCTATATAACCCTGAGTGCTGCCCTAACTTGTGCAATTACTGTGAGGCAGAATTGCCATGCCACCAGTTCAGCCCAGAACACCATCTGCTCCAGCATGGTGCAGTGGTCCATAGGGCTGCCTCTGACATTCCTACGGAGAGTTTTCTACCATGGAGGTATTCTTCTGGATTGGTTTGGCTGGCACAAAAGGGCCACAGCACGGGGTTAGTTTCCCTGTTAGCTTTCTGATCAGCTTCATCTCCACTTCACTTCTTTTCTTCCCATGAAAATGAATCTGTGATGGCAGGCCAGAGCGAGGACTGGTAACCTCTTCCCAACTCAGGGAAGGAAATCTTCACAAAGATCCCTTTAGGGAGTTTCCCCCACATAGTACCATCACAGGGATGGGTTTGTTCTGTCACCTGTCCCAACTGTGGAGTAGGCCAGATGCACCTTGCAGAATCCAAGGAAGAAGATGAGCAGGATCCCCATGTTTAAAAGAGAATTTTGTTTTTAGCTGGCAGGTGCCTCCTACATGGATATTCACCACGCTGGAGGGGGAATACATTTTACAGTGGAACACACCCAGAAAGCCTCAGAAGAGGAGTTGTTCAATACTCTCAAACACCGACTGCTGCGTATGCTCAGAGCAGGAACCACTTTGGTCGAATGCAAGAGCGGATATGGCTTAAACCTAGAAACAGAGCTTAAAATGCTCAGGGTGATTGAACGGGCTAGATGGTTACTGGATTGCAACATTTCCTCTACATACTGTGGAGCTCATTCTGTGCCTAAGTAAGATGAATTTTTTTTTTTGGTCTTTTAAACAATATTACTATTGTATTATTTCATAAAACATGAATGCAGCACCTGAGTGGACAAATTACAAATTGATGGCAGATTAGACAGAAATAAATGAGAGGAGCGGCAGAGCCAGACAGCGGGTGAAGCAGGGTGCAGCAAAATTTGCCTGCCTCAGACAATTTGTTTGGTGGTTTGTGGGGCTGGTATTTTGTATTCTCTGAAATGGCAACAGAGTTTTTTAGCAATAAGAGCATTCAACAAATAATGCTTTCCTGAGTTGAAAGTAGAAGTCGGCGAGGCAGCATACTGTGTGGTTAGTGAGGAAAGCAGTCAGGCTGTTAGGTTTTATATAGAAATTGACTTGACTCAGCCAATGGGCGTATAGCCTTTGTGATTACCGACTCCACACACTGTATGGAGCTAATAACTATAAAAACTATATCCTTTGAGTGCGATTCCAGGATTTCGGTATTACTGTTAACAGGAAGCACACTCTGGTTATCAAAATAATTGGACTAATAGCACGCATTCTGATTGGTCAAGAGGAGTCTAAACTGTAATGGATCAATTAACAAAACAATCCATTCTTTCGCTTTTAAATTTTTTTTAATTTATTTTTATTTCCAGTGAAGAAGATATCTAGTTGGGTTTATGAGACTTTTCTATATTACAGAGATAATGTCATACAGAATGACAGTAGGTGTCCTGGTCAAATGATGGTGCATAATAAAAGTACCACATTTTGACCAACTGAAAAGTGGGCCTGGTCAAAATCAGACAGGTAATAGAAAAATGGATAAAAAAGTAGAAATCATGTACAAGAGTGCCCTAAAATGATGCATCTTCATTGCACATTATTACCTACCCTTCCCCCATTATATTTGTCCCGCTTTAATCAATTAACCTATTTCTCCTAGATTTAGTCTTTACTCAAATTTTCACAAAAAAATTTTTAAAGGGTTTCTTTTTGGTAATTTTATTATTTTACCAAAATATTTTTTAACAAAAATTTTTTAGTTTCGGTTTGTTTGTTTTTTTAAAAATACCTGGAGAATTTTGGTCAAGAAGCCATTTTTTGTCAAAAATATTTTTTTTAACAAAAACGTTTCAAGCAGCTCTAAAAACTTATCAGTTGGCCTTTCAGATAGCAATAGTTCATCTCAGAATGCACCAGGTGTTATGCAAATATAAACTCCCACTTTCAACATGTTCATAATTTCAGCCCCCAGGCTTGATTCTGCTCTCTGATGATGTAAATCAAGTTTAACTCCAAAGAAATCAGTGAAGATACACTGCTGTAAACCAAAGAGAATCAAGCCCTGGGCTTCATAAAAAGATCAGCTTTTAATTACTTGAAGCCAAATCAGTACATAGCACTGTTTGTAGTGTTCTGATTTTAGTTTCTTAAGAATTTCCTCAGTTCTGTTTACAATTCAAGTATCTGTGTCTAGAAGTTTCTGGTTCTCAGATTCTTCAGGTCTTCTCAGGTCCAAACCTCAAATGCTTTTCACCCTCTGAATGCACATAAATGGATACCTCGTAAGTGATTTTCAGCTGCTGTTAAACTGTTGTCTTTCAAGACCTCTTATCTCAGTTCATGCCATAATTCTTTTTCTACAAATAATGGTGCAGTTAAGTTACTTATAAATTATACAAGCTTTTAAACAGAGAGATATAAAGAAGTAAAGTCAAAACCATTGTCTTTATTTAAATCATTACACTTTGATACATAATTCTTATAAAACAGCATTCATCCTTTGCTGTAAGTGCTCCTTGATCATTCTTAATTATACAGACGTAAAATAGACCACACTTGTAACACTCCTTAGGTTAACATAACCAAACCAAAATCTTATCATAAATCTTATGACCTTAAACCATTTCAAAATTATTTTCCTTAATCCAGAGTAAAACAGTGAGGAGTTCTCATTGCAGCCTTCTGGAGCTTTCACAGTGGCAATTGTATAATACCCCATTAAGTCACATGCCAGTTTCTACCCTTGTGTTATAACATCATACATTATAGCGGCTAATGGCAGACACATCACCAGAGCTTCTTTGCACCATAGAGTTTAGCAACTGTTGTGATTTTTATAAGGAGTCTTGCAAAATTGGGTATTTTTCTTGAAAGCAACAAGCTCTGGAATCACGAGAATCTCAGCTTTTCTCTGTTTAGTACATTTCCAGCCTTCACGGTTGCAGAAGAAAGTTGTAACATGTAAAGGCTCAAAATCCAGAAGGCAAATAAAAATCCATCATATTATTTAAATCATGATTTTTAAGTCAATCATGATTTTTGGGGTACCAGGCTCATGATTTTTGAACACTTGGTGTCAGCAATCTTTTCCACGCTGGGCAGACATTTTGAAAGTGAATTCCAGAGGAAAAGTCTCTTTTATTAGAATGACTGCAGTCTTTCGCTCCATCTGTTTGGGGGCAATATAACTAGTAGAACAAAAAGAGTGGAATCATACTTGTCTCTCCTCCTCCCTTTTCTAAAGGCTTTAGAGTTAAACGTTCAACCACCTTCTTCCTCAAACTGCTGAGCCAAAGAAAAGAGGGAAGGCTGGAGAAGGTGAAAGCCAAATCAATCCCAACAACGTTTCAAGAAGTGAACACAAGAAAGGCAATAGGCCAGTTTCTGGGCTAGTTTACACAACCTCATTCATAAATGTGAGCAGAATCTAGCTCATTGTTTTACTATGGCAGTGATATCTCCTACACACAACTCCAGACAGCAGACATGGACAGCAAGAGGACAGGGCTGGTGCAGTGTTGTTTTTGTTTGTTTTATAATGGGATGAATTAAGGACAGAGATGTCATTGCAGGTCTTCAGCCTCAATAGTTATTATTCTTTGAGACATAACATACAAAGAAATAAAAAACCCTTTAAAAAAGGCATTTACTGACCTGCTATAGGTATCTTCATGTACCAATGACATTCCAAAGTGGTTGTGACCGTCACATCAGCATAGGCCTTTGCTGGAATGCCTCATTAAGACAAAATCAACTCTCTGTGACTGTGAAGGACCTAATAGGGGAAAAAAGAGAGAGAGAAGTAAATTTAAAGTAAATTTTGTGCTGAGTGCTCCGGTTAGCTTTAATAATTGAGGTATCCATCATTCAGATTTTTTTTTTTTTTTAAGTGTCTGGAAGACAAGAAAAAAATGTAAGAAGTTCAGAATGTATAAATAGAAAAGTAGATGAATTTTTTTTTTAAGGATAAAAAATTGATTGGCATCTAAAGAAATCTGGCTTACAAATAATATAGAGGATGGATATAACAATCCTTTTAAAAGAATATTAGAATTAAGTCACAAATTATAATAATTTTTCTCTTGCATTGTTGCTTTTAAATTTAAATAATAGAGTAGGCTTAAAACTAGTAAAATTTAGTGGTTTAAAAATGTTCAGAAACATCATTAAAGGTAAAAATATATGGTCAACTGTACTTTTGGTGTTTGCTAAATGTCTGAGGTTTTTGTAAATACACCTTTTAAAACTAGTATAGTTATTATACACATGAACTTAGAGTATTATATTAAAAGACTAAATCATTTTTATGTCTTTGTAACATTTTCTTTTCATTAGAGGGAAAGATGCTATTGAAGCCACAGATGACATTATCAATAACCACCTCCCTAAACTGAAGGAACTAAACTTAAATGGTGAAATACATGTGAATAATATAGATGTGTTCTGTGAGAAAGGTGTCTTTGATCTGAATTGTACCAGAAGAATTCTTCAGGGTGGAAAGGATATAGGGTTACAGATTAACTTCCATGGTGATGAACTCCATCCAATGAAATCTGCAGAGGTAGTTCTTCATTCCATATGCATTTAAGCCATTTTTACTTTTGATATGCTTTGGGAGAACAGATGCTTTGAAAGATTTACAATATTCCAAATCAATGTGATGTTCTATAAATGTATGAGGAGTAGTTTGGGAATTAAATCACAAGTACCACCAATGTGCAAAGTTGATGAATTGAAGACACGGAACTCTTGACCTTTATCGGTAACTTGTCTGCTCACTATTCAAATATTGACTTAGTTTATCCTCTGATAGTGAGGTAAATAGGAAAGATGGATATCTGTGACCCTGTTCATTATTGGTTCATTATTTTAAAAAATATTTACTTTTTCCTTAGTTATGCAGTTCATATCTTTCCAACAATATAGACATTCCTGGCAGTAGCAAATATCAGCAGTTCTATGAAGGGAAGACTGATTCCATACTTTGTCATCATTTGAGCAGTGCCTCCTTTTAATCCTCCCTCATTAGTCTGCCAATTTTGTTGAACTTGGAGAGGATCAGTCTTGACCAACACTGAGTTCTTTACAGTGTGTAACCCTTGAATTGCACAAGTCAGTTTCTCCATTCCCAATCAACTCTCTTCTGCACAAAACCTGTTAATAGTTTTATCCATAATTGTACAATCATTTATAGTCACTGAGACAGTTAAAAACTCTGTTCAGGGCATCGGTCTGACCAGATTCTTTTGAGTAAATTTTTTAAAGGGTTAAATAGCATTAACTTACTACCTTTAAAACTTCATGAATGTTTTACCTGCAGTAATTTTTCTTAAAATGGACTTATTCTTTAAAGATCACTCTGAATTTTTTTTTTAAAGTGTTATGTAAATAGGTCTTGGGTATCATCCTAATGAATTGTCTGTCCAAGCAGATGGATGAGAACATAGCTGCAGTGATTCATTAGAATGTGTTAGTAATTTTTCTGTTAAATCTTTTATCCCAATATGCTTAGCTTGGAGCTGAACTAGGAGCCCAGGCTATAAGTCACCTGGAAGAAATTAGCGATGAAGGCATCACTGCAATGGCACATGCAAAGTGTGCGGCTATCCTTTTACCGACCACTGCCTATATGCTAAGGTAATGCTATTTGTATGGATTGGAAATTACAGCCATAGCTTTAACAGCAGGAGCATTCTTTGGACTCAAAATTCTCGTATTTAAGAAGATTCCCAACTTCCTTAACTCAATCGTGGACCATGGGAAATGGTCACACTGGTAAAGAGGCTAGAGAAGTCTCCACACATCTTACTTTCTATGGGGTCCCATAAAATTTAGGCAATCCCCTATTTCTCAGGTGTACTCAGATGGGTCCTCAGCAACCCACTAGACAATGGGTCTTAACCTATCTGATGCATTAAGCAAGGCATTAACTGAAGATGTCACCTTGCAAACTGGATTTGTTTTCAGTAAGCTACATTAGGTGTGTGGTACGTTCATTTGCTCCCTTGCAAAAGCTACTATATCTGACGTAAGGAAATGGACCACTTGTTTGCTTAGCAAGCAGCAAAGGTTGCATGTAACATTTTAGCCATTTTGTTTAATTTTTACCCAAGCAATATCTGGTATTTTCTGAAAAGCTCTAGTTGCTTTTGACAGATGTTTATAATACAGCTATATAAACAACAATTAAACGGGGAACCGCTTTGTGTCCACAAGCGTATATCTACACTGCAGTGAGGAGCTGTGCCTTCAGGCAGGGGGTGTGACCACAGTGCTTGAAGGCAAGCCCAGGCTAGCTTTTGATTGAGCTAATGCGCTAAAAACAGCAGTGAAACGGCTGCAGTATAGTTAGACTCATAGACTCTAAGGTCAGGCAGGACCATTATGGTTGTCTAGTCTGACCTCCTGCCCAATGCAGGCCACACAACCTCCCCCACTCCTGCAGTAGATCCCTAACCTATGGCTGAGTTACTGAAGTCCTCAAATAATCAGGGCCGTCCCTGGGGTGGGGTGGGGGACGACGAACAGGGCGATTGCCCCGGGCCCCGCGGTTACGTGGGCTCCGCGCTGTTCTGCTCCCAGTGGGGCAGTGCGGGGCCCATGCCCGCCACAGCCCCCGCACCCACGGCCTTGCTTCCTCCTATTCCCCGCTGCCTTCAGCAGCGAGCTGAAGGCGGCGGGGCAGGCCAGGAGCGCTTTGCCCGGCCCCTGGGCCGGCCCTCCCCGCCTCTAGGGCGGAGCAGGTAAGCCCAGGGGCGGAGCACATGGGTGGGGCCCAGCCTCTGGGCCGGCCTGCCTCACACAGCCACATGTGGCCGGCTCCCCGCCTCCGGTCTCGGCTTCCCAGCCCGCGGCCAGAGCCGGCACCCCACACCAGCAGCCTTGGCCTCCCGGCCCAGGGTCAGAGCCGGCTCCCCGTGCCGGCAGGCTCAGCCTCCTGGCCTAGGGCCGGAGCTGGCTCCTCCGGTGGCCTCAGCCTCTGGGGCCGTCTCCTTGGGGGGTGGAGCAGGCTGGTGGGCCCACCCTGCTCCCCTGCAGGGTGGAGAGGTGGGGCCCCACCTAGGCCAGTTGGCCCAGGGCCCCGCTCCCCACAAGGGACGGCCCTGCAAATAATGATTTAAAGACTTCAAGGTACAGAGAATCCACCAGCAAGTGATCTGGCCCCTATGCTGCAGAGGAAGGGGACAAATCCCAAGGGCCTCTGCAAAATTGCCTGGGGGGAAATTCCTTCCCAACCCCAACTGTGGTGATCAGCTCTGGTGGATGGTGGCCCAGGCCAGCCATCTGAGGACAAGCCTACTGGGGACACGGAGTATGTGTTTGAGCAACAAGTCCATGCTGCTGCACCTTCCCTGCTATTGTTATTTAAGATGGCAGATCAAAGGTAACTCATATTTGCCTAAACATGCTGCAGCCAAGCCTACCAGTTGCCTTGCAGAGATAGCCTAAATTAATCAACTGAAAATCAAACACAAACCATAGCTCCTTTATTGTGTAAGAGAACCATATGAATTGGAGTGTTCTTTATGTCACCTTTTCCATTTTCATACAAAATCTCTGTGACTTTGCCAAGAAGCCCAGTTCAAAAGTATTGTACATGACAGGACTGAGGAAGTAATTTGACTAGCTAGTACACGGCTGGATCCTGAGAGACACTGAGCCCCAGACTAGTGGTCTTACTGAGAAGTGATCAGTACTTCCAATAAAATGCTGAGCACCTTCACCTCCTTTTGGATTTCATTGGTAACTGGGAGTACTTAGCACCTGACAGGATTGGGGCCCTGTAGCTTTCACTGGCTGCGCAGAGAATTGCAGGTGATCAGTACTTTGCAGGATTTGGTCCAAAAATTCCAAGATGTGCAGCTAAATTATAGGATGATAAGTTCAAAGATTGACCTTCATTATTTACTCCCTCAGATCAGTGCAGCCAAGAACTATGGATGAGGAGGGGGAAGATTGTGTGAGGAATAGGTTCCATTTTCTACCCTATTCCATAAGAAATATTTCTATCTAGCAAACCTAAATGATGAGTCAGGTCTTTCATATCCCTGTACTAATTTGAGAGAGGCTGCCAAGAAAATTACAGCTGCTTCAAAAGCACTAGGTGCCAGACTCCAGCTATAAAATCAATGGGGTTGCAGATGTGTATTTGAGAGCACAATCTGGCATCTTGTTTCCAAGGTTGAGGTATCCAAGTCCTGAAACACGTGGACTTTTCCCTGCTGTAATTCACAGTGTACTAGCTGAACATACTAAACTGACATCTGTTTTTGTTTTCTAGACTGAAGCAACCTCGAGCCAGGAAAATGTTAAAAGAAGGGGTTATAGTTGCTCTTGGTAGTGATTTTAACCCTAATGCGTACTGTTATTCAATGGTAAGGCAATCTTAATGCATGTTATTGCACTCAAAATGGTTGTCTGTTACTGTCACAACACATAGGTAGTTCTTGCTCAGTTAAAGGAAGTCTTCTTAACAAATCAGAGGGTCTTGCCCTCAGCTTAGATGCTTTACACCAGTTGAGGATCTGGCTCAGGGTATTTTCTCCAGAAACTCTTCCACAGCCCACGAAAGCTCATGCGATTAATAAATCTGTTAGTCTTTAAAAGTGCCACAAGACTCTGTTGTCTTTCTACAATAGACTAACACGGCTACCCCTTTGGAATTTGACTCCCATCTTCAGTGGAAGACTTGACTATGTACACAGGAGGAAGAGAAATCCTGTGTTCCCAGTTCGTGTTTTGGAGTAGGCACTATGCTGGAGACCAATTACTTTTGTCAGTCGTGGTGTGGAGCTTTGGATGTCCTAGCATTACAGAATAAGCAGCCTGTTTGCATTATTGGTAACTCCTGTTTCCCCCTTATTTTTGTATTAGCCCATGGTAATGCATTTGGCCTGTGTAAACATGAAAATGTCAATGAAAGAGGCTTTAGCAGCTGCCACCATTAATGCAGCTTATGCTCTTGGAAGATCCAATACACATGGCTCCATAGAGAATGGCAAACAGGGAGATCTCATCATCATTAATTCATCAAAGTATGTATTTAATTTGTTGTTTTAAAACCTAATTTAACACCTGATTCTTCACTCCCTTGCACCTTATAGAGTCAATTACACCTCTATGTTAGTAGCACTTTACAGTGTCTTTGAGTTCTTTTTCAATAGATATAAGTAACTGCAGTGGACAGTACGGACCAAGATATTTTAAAACTATATACTCAAGCCCTAATACTATAACTATTTTGAAAGCACATTACGAACTTACTATGCAGAAACAGTGCAGGGAATTCTGTGCTGATTTGTACATCTGTAATTTACATCTTACTATAATATTGAGACAAAGGATCAGTAGACAATACTTGCTTCTTGTGATTCAGGCTCACCCTTTGTTCAAAATGTGCAGGGGATGTGACTGCCTTTTGAGAAAATACTGATATTACAAATGTTTTACTGACTTTTTAGATGGGAGCACTTGATCTACCAGTTTGGGGGACATCAAGAATTGATCGAGTATGTCATTGTTAAAGGAAAAGTTGTCTACCAAAATGAAAGAGTTATGGGCTACTAAGCATTTACTGCAAGAAGGTAGATTTAGAAGAGTACTAACATTAAAATGATACTGAAGTGTCTCAGCTACCCCAGAGCAACAGACAACTTGGATTTGTGTTTTACTTGTACATTATCTGTACGCTCAGTTTACTTGCTCTCTATTAAAATAAACTTTACAAAGCATTTCCACCTGACCTGTGTTCATACCAAATCCAGTCCTATCATTTATACCTTTAACATAAGGCATTCTTGAAACCAGGATAAAGTTTGGAATCAATGCTGCCAGAATCTTGCAAGCAGTTCAGAGGCCGTTAGCCCCTAATGGCCTTGTGAGCTCAGCTGACATCTGGACATTTGTTACCTTGAAAGTCTGCAAAAGATCAGCTGTGAGATTCCCACAACCAGTCTGGGGCCAGACTTTCACACATCATTTGTTCTAATATACTTTAGGCAAGCTCTGAATTGAAAAACACGTTAAATGCTGACCTGAGTTTATAGGCTTTTTGGAATCATGGGTTGATCATAAATATGATGATCCTCCAACTTGGGCTAATTTTAAGCACTTTCAAGGTTTGGGTTTATTTTGTGGAGGCATCTTTCCCTTCCTCTATTTTTCTGAGGCTTGCATATTCATTTGCAGCTACTTACTGAATATTATATCTTACCATACCTTCATTTGCAATTTCAAGAACTTTGTGTGGCTTCTCCATATATATATATTTATATATACCACACATACCAAGCTCCATGCTCTCCCCTTCACATAGACTATGTGAAGAGGAGAGGGCAATGTGGTCAGAAGTCTTACCCATCATATGCATAGCCTGTGGTTTTCTTCCCTCCAAAACCGCTATCACTAAGGCTCTACCACTAATTGGACAGATCAAATATTCACTGTCTGTGGAGCAAGAGATCTCGACTTTGTTAATAAAATAGTACATGAATAGTTTATAGACTTATAAACTACATAGCTCTAATGTTATTTATAAAGGCAATTATAGCCGGGTCAAGGACAGTCTTTCAGAGAAGTAGCCCCTTATCATTAATGAGGCCAATCACATTTTGAGCAACCTGTAGATATTTGAAACCCATAACAAACATGACTAGTTAATTCTTATGAGCTTCTGAGCTGTCAGAGCCTTGAGCCCTTCTGTTTACTAAAAAAAATACATAAGCCCAGAGGGATGTTTCTTTTATCTTTTTGTCCTAATTTTGTTCAAGCCAGGATAGCTGACTAAATACAGCTGTGTAATAATTTAATGACTTGCCTGGCACTAGCCATTCTTGTCTGCAAGCAGCTGTTACACCAGCTGTGGGTGCAGCCCTCAGGGTAACACATCAAGGGTGCTGAAACGGTTTGTGTAGTGAAGTTGCTAAGAGCTGCTGTACCAAACTGTAAACCTCGAATATGATGGAAAGCACTTCAAGCCGGGGGGACGATGACGGGGGGGGCCAGCACGACCCTCAGCACCCCTGGTGTCAGCACCTATGAACAGACGCACTCCCACAATCAGTTCTTCCTTAAACATCATGCTGACAGCTTGATTATACAGGCAGTTGGTGACCATCTCAGAATGCTTGTTCAAATATTTTAAAAATATTTAAAATGTCTGCTCTGAAGAGTGATTCTACAAATTATTGGCTCAATGATTTTCAGCTCTACTACGCTCCATTTACAAGTAAAACTGTTTTTCCTCCTGCCCGCACTGCAGACCAAACTAAGGGTGTGTCTACACTGGCAACTTAGGACGCTTAAGTCGACCTACACAAAGCTGCGTCCACACTGGGCTTTTATTAAGTCAACTTAAGCACTTCCTTAAGTTGACTTAATAACAGCTTAAGTCGACTTAACATCACCTCTGAAGGTCGACTTGAGCCTTAGGTCAACTTCGTAAGTCGACTTCAAGCCAGTGAGGACGGCTATGTTTACTGTTAAGTCGACTTAACAAGGTCAACTTAAGTCGACTTAAAGTGTAGCCACTCTGTTAAGTCAACTTAACAAGATTGACTTTAAGTCGACTTAAAGTCGACCGTGTTAAGTCGACTTAACAGAGTCGACTTAACTTCACAAGTGTAGACATAGCCTAAGATCTGTGGATCAAGCTGGTCTCTTTCCTTCTCACCTTCCATCACCTCCAGTAAAAGGCCTAGAAGCCAGGCTATGCCCTCAGTGACACTTGTGTAACACTGTTACCGTCACTGGGGCTGTAAAGACGTGACTGATTAGAACTTTAAAGAGATTCGTCTGAAAAATGCACAAAGAAGAACAAAAACAAAACCCAGCTGTGTCAACTGTTATCACCACAAAGGAGACACCCAGTTAAAAAGAATCCCTGTTGCCATAAGCAGTATAACTGAATGCAGCTACGGAGCAGACCTCCTGAGCAGAATGCCATTTTTACATAGTCTTTTGGCAGAATTAGCATTGTGTTTAGTCCACACGGTAAGCTTGTCAGCTGTATTGGAATCAGGCTCTGGTTCACCCTGGGACTGGAGCTCTGTGCGACAGGAGAGGAAGGAAAGGGTTGTCCACTCTGCAGGAACATGAGCACTTCACTCTGGGGTGGGTATAAGAGGAATATTACAGCATAAGATAATGCTCATCTTGTCATATTTATGTTGTTCCCTCCTAGGAGGGGTGTCTTGGCCACAGGCAGCAGTGAGAGATGACTTGTGTGACACCATTGCGGTCAGGGTCCACAAAGGGACTTAGGTGTTGCAGAGCCAAGGATGGCAGTGCCTAGAATATCACAAGCTCACCATTGCAATACACAAAGCTTGAGTTAAGCACCTAGGCTCCATGCACAATGAATGGGAGAGACAGACATCTAAGAATGCAATCCACAAAAGCCAGCATGCCAAGCCAGGAGACACCTAAGTTAGCCAATGGGAGATGCTGACCAGAGGGTTGTTCTAAGCAACCCTCATAGAGGCAGCTCCTAAGTCCCAGCTGCAGGGAAGCACCTGTTCTGGTTTAGTGGTCCACCAATGTGAACCCAGGTCCTAAGATGTTTCTTGCAGGAATGAGTTAGGGGCCGGACTCAATGCACACAAAATGGGCAGAGAAGGCACTACCAGATAGGCTGAAGGGCAGAACGTGTGCCTGGGATGTGGGAGCCTCTGGTCCAATTCCATTCTCTCTATCTGACGTGGGAGAATGGATTTGAATGGGGGAGAGTCTCCCAGCTCTTCAGAGAGTGATCTAAGCAGTGAGCTAGGGGATATTTGGTGTGGGGCTCTCCCGGTCATTCTTGTTAAAGTTGTTCCACTGTAAATAATAAAAGGAGGACTGGATCCTAGATCTCCCACCAGATGCTTCAAGCTACAGTCATACTCTTTCTATCTCTGGCCCAAATGACAAACTGTTCATAGATCAGGCCTTGAGAAATGCGCAGCACACCTAGATGCTAGCCCCAAAACTGAGGTGCCTAGGTGTGCAGCACAGAAGAGGGGCCCCCCACCAACGAAATGCCACTGCCGCATTCAGTCACAGTGTGGGGCAAAGAACACCCCCCCCAGTGCTGAAAAACCACCGCCGCTGCAGACACTGATGGCAGCGACCGTTTGGAGCACAGAAGCCTTGCCACCAAAAAAACCAAAAAAAGCCATGTGCTGCTGAAGGCGCTGGTGGCTTTTTTTGGGAAGGGGGCGCCAGTGGGCATTTTGCTCCCTGGAGTACCACAGGGCAGCTAAGCGCCAGTGTACAATTCTTGGGTGCCATGGCAACCTGGCGCCTGGGTTTTGTTGAGCCCTATTATAAAGAGCGGAGTGATCAGACGGTCTGGGACTTGTATGCCTAAGTACCTTTGCAGCTTGAGCGTGAGTCTCCTTGCAGATGTCTGATGGACCATGGAATTTCAAACCCTGGCCTTCTAAAATCCATCAAGTCCCTTACCCACATCACTCCCCCTTTCTGAGGGGCAATCTGTGATATTTCTTAGCCCTTGCACTGTTTCTCGCTCTCTTTCACACACCCCTTCCCCCCGAGCTAATTTTTGCTTCAAATTTTCAGTGCAACGTATGAAGTAAAGCCCCACAGATACAGACGTGCATGAAGTCGGCTCTCGGTTCAGCTATATTTATTTTAGGCTTGACTCCATATCCTCTGGAAAATTAATTGAGTTGGGTATATCCCATTGTTAATAACACAGCAGTATGCTTTGGGGAAAGCCATATACTGTATCGCAGGGGCATTGGAACAATTTTTATACTGGGGGTGCTGAAAGCAGAAACCATGTATTCGGTTGTTATTACTGCTATAAGCCAGGGGATGAGACTGCACCCCTAGCAATCCTACTCCCAGCACCCCTGCTGTATTGATGTCCAAGTAGCTTTTCTGATTTGTGAAGAAGCAGCTACAAAATTCTCTCCCATTACACAGGAATGTTTAACTCACACTTGATGTTTAACTCAATGTTTGAGGTGCACGTACAACAGATAAGGATAAAAGTATCAGACAATTTTGCTCATGTTGAAATGCAACATGTCAAAAAGCTCTAATTCAAGAGCGAAAGGACCTTGAAATGCAACTTGATGTGCACCAGCCCTCAATTACACCAACGGTGACAAAAATGGAAACAAACAAAAAGCTATAGCAGTACTTAACGGACGGCACAAGGTGAAAACAATGTTTAAATAGAAACAGAATGAAAAAATACAATCCAATTAATAGCTTTAAGTACCCTCTTTAATTTTCAGAGGGACAGAATTTAGCAACACAGCCTATGTAATGCAAAACTGTCTCACCAGCTGCAGCACATGGGTAGATTACATATTCACTAATTGCCAGGGTTAGTCACTCAGAAAACTTACTTTTTATAGTAATATTATGGCTTGGTTCTTTAAATCCGTACGGCAAAGTTAACCTTTCTTAATGATGTAACAATGATGTTCTGCAATTACAGCGAGCCAACTCTGTAGTATGTAAAGTGTCCATCCCACATAGTGACTAAGGATTTTAGGCCAAATAAAGAAGTACTTAGATTACCCTTCCATTGGCTTCAGAAGTAGTTTTGCCTGATTTTGCATGATTTGATGCCTATCTAATGAAACTGATTATTTCATGTTTAATTTCATTTGGCCAAATTCTGGACCAGGATTACCAAGTGCAAGTCCACTGACGTCAGTGTTGTACTAAGAGGGGTGAATTGAGTTCATTGTTTTTATGCTTTCGGTGTTTCAAAAGCTCAGTACATTCAATCAAATTAATTCTACATTCTTTTACAGGTGAGACAACTACCCCCACATGCTTCCTTTTTATCCCAGGAAGAAACCCTGTTGTATCATAATAAACAAACAATCTCTATCAAACAAAGTATTAGAAAGGATTTTCTCTGTACCAAACTTCATTGTGCATTAAAGTTCATCCTGATCATTGTGGTCAGTCCCAACACATTTATTCATTGTCAACGAATCCAGAGAAAAGGCTGTGGGTGAAATGGGCCTTGATTCAGGAATGTGCTCCCTTCTGTATTTTTCAATGTAAGGTTCAGCTACTTCCCAAACCTACAGGGCAGAAAGATCAACAGCAGTCAGAAATGTACATGGAAAGATGATGTTCAAACTCAGTCACATGTCAATGCTCAAGTTGGGAGCACCCTGTGCAGTCACTAGTAGGGTATAACTAACTGATTGTAATAGATTGAATAAAATTGCATGTGACTACCTGAACTAGACAGAGTCAGAATGGCAGGTGAAGAGTGAGGCTGCCACTGAGGGCAGTGATTTGTAGGGAAGTTAGTGTTTTGTTGGGTAAAGGGGGAACTGGATGCAGCTGCAAGGGAATGATATATGGCTGGTCTATGTCCTGGCTGATACAAGGTGAGTTCTCTCAGGTGGGAGGAGACATGGCTTCTCCTGCTACCCAGATGATGACCTGGGAGGGATTGGAGCTGCTAGGGATGGGTCCCTTGGTTTCTTACAGAAAGCATCTTATCATGCAGGAGCCAGGGTGGCCTGGTATGGGCACACTGGTAAGGAGTGGCAGATCTGACAGAACATTTGGGCTGGGATTTACTAAGGAATCTAAAGGTTGGAAAGTTTTCTCCTTTATTGATAAGATAGGTGGGTTATTAGGGTCCATATGGCAGCAAATAGTTTGATAGGTCAGTAGGGAACTCCTCTCTCTCTCTCTCTCTCTCTCTCTCTCTCTCTCTCTCATATTCTTCCATTATTTATGTTCTACAAGCAGGGCTTTTTTTTGTGATGGTACTCAGGGGTACCGAGTACCGGCACCTTTTTTTTGTGATGGTACTCAGGGGTACCGAGTACTGGCACCTTTTTTTCACAGCAACGTGGCCGGCTTCTGTCGCTGCCAGTCCCAGATCCCTCGCCAAGTACTGGCACCTTTTTTTTTTTTTTTTAACACAAAAAAAGCACTGTCTACAAGTGTAAAAATATGAAAGGGGATTTCAAAGCCTCTATCTGTGCGCACAGTAGAGCTGTGTTAATGCTTATCCTCATTGCTGTTCCCTCATTGTGGTACTCCTATGATTTACCAGGCCCTCACTTGTATTGTGTCTTGAACTGTGTAGCTAGCTCTTTGGGATATGGCGTGTCCTTCAGCTCCATGGCCCCTGTCCTGCAATGAGCTCCCCAGTGATGGAACTCGGCATGTGTGCACAGTCCCATTGACTTCAGTAGGGCTCTATGTGAATGGAGGAGACTGCCTGCCTTCGTGGGACTTGTTGCAGGATAAGGCCAACATTTCTCAAGTCCTGTGTTTCAGTAATCTAAGCTGTTTATCGTAATAAACTGAGGGAGATTCATTTTTCAATACACTATTTTTAAACTAAAAGTATCCCTTTAAAAGACTATGACAAAGTACAATAGACTAACATGGCTACTCCTTTGGAATATGACAAAGTAGACATCTTTAAGAGATGGTGGTAATTAAATCATGCATCTGAGGGGAAGAATTCTTTTTTCTTGAAGCAAATAATGTAATGCATCAAGGGACATTTTAAAAGAAAAACTGCAGATCTCTCCATAAGGAATAATATACTGCACAAACGCCAATGTCAACACCTGCCTTCTGCTCCATAAGCAGCTTGTGAGCTGCTTCAATGTCTGGGGCCATGAAGCGATCCTTTAGCCAAGGCCTGAAAGGAGACAAATTGATAACATTAGCCAAACATTAACCAGCACAATAGTTAGCAGGTCCTCAAAACTGTGATCTCTGGGGAAAAGTTATTTGATTTTACCTTACAACAGAGCGCACAAGGTCATAGACATTCTCCAATGGGGTGGTTGTTCTCAGGGGGCGTAGAAACTCAATGCCCTGGCAGGCTGCAAGGAGTTCAATGGCCAACACTAGGAAACCAAACAATGAAAGGCAGAGTAGTGGGTTTACGGATGTACAATTCATTGTACGTTTACATTTTTAGAACCTCTAAATGGAGCATTATTGTGAATGATAACCCAGCCCCTCACAACTTAAGTGCTGCGTAGTGATTTACTGAGGCAGCTAAATAGTAGATCCGTGTAATAGACACGGGACAGAGGTTCATGCCAATACTTTAAAATATTATCTGATTTTGGGTTCCCAAACATGCTGAGCCTGACTTTTCAAGGCGCTAAGTGCTCACAGAGGTCATTGTCTTCAACTGGAGTGATGGGTGTCCAACACTCATGAAAATCCCTCCAAGCTACACTCCAAAACAGAGACAGTCTAAATCAGAGCCTTTTCTCAAGATTAAATTAGATGTAGCAATGGGTTTGAGCTGTTGAATTCAGATACAGTCATGGGTGAATTTTGGAGCTCCATGGCTGACCCAGGCCCCACACCAGATTTTGCAGCATAGACCTCAATGATTTGATGGGGGTTAATGCCTTCAGTAAAGTCACTTTCAATCTGACCATCTCTTTTAACCCATTGTGGATCACATCCAGTTTTGTATAAGTTGCATGGCAAAAAATAAAAGTTAAAAAAAAAAAAGTGTATGGGCATTATAATTAACAAATGAGGGGTAAAATTAAATATGGCTCAAATCTACTGTATAGTTGTCAGAATTGTAAAAAGTAAACACCAAACTTCAATGAAATTCATAAAGTTTGAGACTCTGGCCCCCACAAAAATACTGAAAAGCAAAAGGAGCTGAAAAAAAATTATTTACTAGAAGTAGTTGGACATATTACACACAGATACAACAGAGTCCTGTGGCACTTTTAAAGACTAACAGATTTATTTATCGCATGAGCTTTCGTGGGAGAAAATCCCACTTCGTCAGACGCTTTGAAGATAGGAAAGTTACAGAATGGGAGAAAATTAAATGCAGGGGAGTGTCTGACATAGCATCAGGTCAGGCTGTAACAGCAAATCAAAATAGGTGTTAGGATTCAAAACACTGGGGAACAGCACATAGAGGAGGGGGAGGTCAAACTGCTTGATAAGGGGAGGAAGCATTATACTGAAGGACCAGCAACTCCCCAGAAGTGAAAAGCAAGTCCTAAAACAATGTAACCCTAAATTTGTTGGTTTTTTTTTTAATTAAAAAAAAAAAATAAAAACCCCATCACAGTGTTTGTAACAGCCTGTGTAAACCTAATTGGGTTACCAGAAACTTCCAAAGCTGAGATGGGCTGTCTATAAGAGTAATTATCACCTAATTTAGACCAATGGGCTGCTATTGTTCTGTGTCTATTGGTGTCACTGATAGTTTGCTCCTGCCTCTTGCTATTTCCTCTGCAGCAAGCTGCAGGCAGAGAGTGCAAGGAAAAATGTTTTTGCAGGCCATGCCTAATACTTTCCCAGCAGGAAGGGAGATAAAGAAAGATTTTTGGGTAGCTATGGGAAAGATGTGAGAGGGGCGATGCCTACCCCCACCTATAATAAAATCCGCTCATGGATACAATTTCAAAACTCCCAGGAGCACTGGTTTGTTTCAGTCCCACCTCTTGTTAGTACAAGAATTCTGGTACAATTAAAAGGCCATCACTCAGAAGCATTGGAAAAGTTTGCACAGTATCTCCCTGACTAGCCAATGGCATTTGGTATTCACTTACACAAGGGCCAAATTCGCCTAAGGAAAACGTAATCTAAGAAACATTATTTTCTCTGGTTACAAATTCATTTTGCTGAATGCACAAAATACTTCTTGGTATTCTTATAGATCTCTGCTGCTTCAAAGCACTCCACAGTATAAACCCATGTAAGAGCAAATTGTATATATTGATTTTAGTGGTATGTATTTTTGTGTTCTTCCAGCAACAGCTGAAATTTGTATTTTAAAAAAGATATAACTTTATCACAAAAGATTTAAAAAGGGAAGAATTTTGGCTGAATGTCATTTTGATAAGTGGTTTTGTTTCAATGGAATATGCTAATCTCGATTCAACTCAATCATATTTCTGCGAGAAAGAAATTGTAATGTTTGTGAAAGTAACTACTTAAACAATATCTTTAAACACTTCTTTAAAATGAAAGAAGCGTCCATTTTTTCAAACAATGACATTTTAAAAGAAAGGCATTTTGTTTTAATCCAGTTACAATATAGTAGACCTGTCTAAAATCAGAGTCAATTTTACCTTGTTCAACATGCTCAATAACTTTCAGTGCTTTGCGTGCAGCCCATCCGCCCATGGAAACATGGTCCTCTGTAGCAGCACTGGTTGAGAGAGAATCCACAGAAGAGGGGTGGCACAAGGCTTTATTCTCAGAAACTGCAAAAGTCCAGTATAAATGAATGGGTACTGTATAGACAAACAGAAGCTAGAAACAATGGTCATGTCTAACAGTCTGCAATGAAACATCCATCATAAACATCTTTGGTGAGCACACACGCATGGCATGGCTTGATTGAGTCATCTGCAATATCTAACATTTAAACCACTTTGCCTCTGAAGACAATAACCTACACTGATCATCAGATGTTGATATTAACTCAACTAAATATTATGTTCAGTGAAAATAATTAATTTAAAATAGACCAAGAGTCAGACCTTCAGCCCAGCTCCGTTGGTGTAAAGTAGCTGCAAAACAAATATCTCTCTCCACCTCTCTTGGCATCCTTCTGAGGACTCCCCCGACATAGTGGTGTACCCAAGAGAAAGAAGGTATCCATGGCAGCTCCTACACCTCTGAAATCGAGAGCTGCTGGAATGGAGTCTTAGAGAAGTCCATTAGGATCCAGAGCAGCCCCAGCTGTCCCAAGATATGGGGAGTGTAAAAATTGCTTTTTCTTTGCCCAGTATTGAGCCTGGTGAGGCCAGACCGGAATATCTGTTTCAAATGTGGAATGAATGAATAAATGAATCTATATTTTAATACTCAAGAGCAGTGGTCTTCAACCTTTTTGGATCAGCGCCCAGTTTTTCAATATTTTCACATTTGCAATTGTTACATTGTCTTACTGTTCATCGCTAATTATAATTTTCAATGTATTTAAATTTTAAACTCAGATATTTTAAATAGGATATCAAACAAATTTCATTCAAACAAAATGTATTAATTATTCATACAAACTTTTATAAATTACAGTTGGCTGAGCATGGCCATTATCACTTTCCTTCATTTTTGTAGTGCCCACCAAAAATCACAAAACGCCTACTAGTGGGCAGTATCGCTCCGGTTGAAGACCACTGCTCTAGAGAATTCAATTTCTCAGTTTTAACTTTTCCAACCCTATATTCTGTAGTGACCCTCAGCAGGGCCAGCCTTAGATGGTTGGCGGCTGTAGGCAAATTTATTCTTGGTGGCCCCTTCAATGCGTTCCCCAAGGGGGCCCCTCTGCTGCCCGTCACCAAGCCCTCCGGGCCCCTTCCCTGCCAACTCCCCTATGCTTTCTCATTCCCCCAGACCTCTTCCCTGCTCCTCTCATCCCTCACCTGACAGCTTCCCGACCCCGACCCCCTTCTCTGATCCACTTGGGCCCCCTGGACCACTTCCCTGCCTGCCTGTCGGCTCCCCGACCACCCCGGTCCCTTCCCCTTGGGCCCAGGCCCCACCCTCCCAGACCCCTTCCCTGACCCTCTCATTCCCCCCACCTGCTCCCCACCCTCCCTTACCTGGCCGGAGCTGTCAGCATGGCTAGCAGAGTCGCTCCTTGGCCAGGTTGCTCTCGCCCAGAGTACGCTCTGTCTGAGCGTGCTCAGGGTGGGAGATTTGAAACTCCCCAGCCTGGCCGCTGCTCCCAGCGTCCTGCGGGCTGGATTCTGGGCAGACCGCAGACCGCGCCTGCAGATTGGACAAGTGTGGGATCCACATTATGCCCGATTCTTTTTATTTTTGGGGCCCCAGAACACATTCCAGAAATTAAGTGGCCCCTAAAATTGGCGGTCCTAGGTGGCTGCCTAGCTTGCCTACCGCTAAGGCCGGCCCTGACCCTCAGTCCCTTTTATCATCTTGTATAAGATTTTGACTAACTCAAGGACAACTTCACCTAACTTTCAATGCTTTTTTGCCATGTATGGTTTGGCTGCTTCAAGCTCTAACAGACCTTCCATCTGCAATAAAAGTAGAGAAGGAAAAAGGCCCTAGCATAATGAAAAAACAAGACTGGGAAACAAACAGTCTTGCCTATTGCTTTAGGCCATTTTGGTATTTTACTTCTCAAAAGGGATGAGCTTGCCCAGTTTTCTTTTAATCATAAATATTGTACAGTCCAAAATGCAGTGTCAAGAGGAAAGGCTCAAGACCAACAACTGACGCAGCAGTCACCATCTGCAGAACTTGCACTGAATTGTGGCCAGCATCCACCCCATAATCCTGCACAGCCCCTTGTTCCACGAATTCACATCACCGAAGGGCAGATCATTCTACTTTGAAAATTCCCATAGTTCGTATTCCACGGTACGAAAGACAATAGGTCAGACCATGAAATCCTCTCATGCAAAACTCCCCCTGAAAGTAATGGAATTTTGCCAGAGTAAAGATCGCAGAAGTTGTTTGTAGGGATTGTCTGAAAAATGCCTTCAAACTAGTGAAAAAAATGAGTCCCTCCAAGGCCCTGCACAGAAATCACATCCTTCCAACAGGACAGGTGGTGAGTAGGCCAGTCAGAACCCACTCAGATCCATCATAGACCACTCAGACAATCAGTGAGCAATGGCCTCATAGTAGCACTCCTTTACCAAATTTCAGCTACTCTTGTATGGTTAGAAGACCATCAACTACCTTGCATTATAGCCCTTTCTGATTTAGAGAGAGAGGACAACAGCGAGTATCTGTGACATTCTATAGCTCAAAGTAGCACCCTGGCACTTTCATATTTATCACTGTGATATGATTAGGATATGTGTTGTGCAACGGATGGCTTGCAAGTATTGTTTGAAAGTCTTGGTTTGCTGAACATTAATTTCCTGTTGTATTGTATGTACTATCACTGTATGTGGAGTTATAAAGTGTTGGCATATGTGTTACTGAAATATGTTGTGAGGTTGGGAATGCTCACAACAACCACCCTTGTAGTTACAACAAAGCAGTAGCCATCACCACCCAGAGAGTACTGATAGCCTATTAAAGGGAATCCATTCTCCCAACAGCCATCCCAAAGACTTCTCATAGAGAAGGCACGTGAACAATGGAGATGCCTGGCCAGTGAGGGCTGCCTGACCCCACACCACAGCAAAGATGTTTCCAGCAAGCTGGGAGAAAGAATTAAAGAGGGGAAGTGACATGATCACTTAGTCTCCCTCTGCCCAACTCAACACCAGAAAGAACGTCTAGAAGAAGGGGGAAAGGTGGTCTCAGGCTGGAAAAGGGATCCAGTCTGTGTATAGAGGAACCATAACCTGTTTGTACCCTCTTGTCAGGGTAAGATAGGGCTTGATTCAAATCCTGCTTAGTGTGTAGAACTTAGACTGCAAATTTATTTTTATTTCTTAAGTAACAGACTTTGATCCTTATGTTTGCTACTTATAATCACTTAAAATCTATCTATCTTTCTGTAGTTAACAATTCTCTTTTATATTTTACCTAAATCAGAGCTTTTCAGTTGAAGTGCCTGGGAAATCTCAGCTCAGGTTAATAAGGGCTGTTGCATGTCCACTACCTTTGGATGCAGTGGCAAACTAGGTAATAAGTCTACAGTGGCCAGGCTTCTGACAAGTGCAAGACACCAGAGTTTTGGGGTGCAAGGCTGTGGAACTGGGGGAAATTGACTGGACCCTCTCCACTGAAGGTTCATGCATGGCTGGGAGATCATCCATGTAAAACAGTTGGGTGTATTCTGCCTGTGGATGTCTCTAAGTGCAGTGCCTAGCCAAGATTTATAGCTTGACATCACCATCAGAGTGTGAGAAGCAACCCAGGCTGGTGCCTTTGGAGGGCTCAGCAGTCCCAAAGCCCAGGTTTCACCTTAGGGACCTCACCACATTATCCATGCCAGCAATTTACTTTTGAAGTGCCTGAGCCCAAGCTCTCTGGACATATTGGTTCAGAGAGGAGAGCAATCAGGTTAACACCCCAAAACCCAAGTATGCTTCACCAGTTCATGATGCCATTCCTGGGCTACCTATCAGGTCACCCTACACTGGAGAAGAGAACATCCGGGCCATTCATGGTGAAGAAGAAATCCATGATCCTGACTCTGAAGGTGGAGAACCTGATATGATGGTCACATTCTTTGCAGAAGAATTACCTGATCCTAGACAGCTTAATCCCACCATAAAGTTATCCATTGAGAGTCCCTACAGATGTGATACAGAAATGGATAGCGTGCCAAGGAGGCTTTGTTGTTCTAACCTCAGGACAGCGGATAGGGTGTGTGCCATCAGCACAGTGTCATGTATGCACTTCTGTTTGAATCAGGGGGTCATGTAAGTCTGGGATTGCATGGCCTAGAATAGTATATCCTGTGTTTTCATAGAAGCATAGGACTGGAAGGGACCTTGCAAGGTTATCTGGTCCAGTACCCTGCACTTATGGCAGGGCCATGCATTATCTGAGGTCCAAAGTGGCCCGCTGCTCCCTCGCCCACTGACTGTATAGGGAGCTGCTGCCTAAGGACTCAGGAGGAATGCATTGCCAGGGGGCTTTAAAAACTGGTGCAACCCCCTTGCTGCAGTCATGGGGACAGGAGATCAGCGCTCCAGTCCTCCAGGCTGTAGCAGGAAGCACGGCAAAGTGCTATGTCTAGGGGCCCTGAGCTGCTAAGAGCCAGAGGGGCACTAATCTCTGGCAGTGGCTGCAGAAGGGAGTCACTGGCTAGTGACCCAGGAGGAGTGCACAGAGCTACAGGACAGGTGTGGTTTCCCTGCTGCAGCCGAGGGGGTGGGGGGTGGGCAGCTTCCTCAATGAACAATTTATGTCTGGCTGCAATGGGGGGGAGGAAGGGAGGTGCTGCCAGCAGAGACTTGTGGCCCTTCAGGGTTGTAAAAATGATATCTGTGGCCCTCAAGCCAAAAACATTGGAAACCACTCATCTAGATCATGTTCATTTAAATATAGTTTGTGTGTTAAATTTGATGAGGAGATCAAAGTCTGCAGACAAGGAAGGGCCCTTAGCTGGTTTGGTGGCTTCAGAGGAACAGCCCTCAGCAGCTCCCCCATCGTACAGTACAGATTCAGAGACCACCTGTCCTCAAGGGACACACAAGACCTGTGGGGGCTGGGCCAGACCAAAGACTGACTGACATGCGTGGGATACCAACAGCAGACCCCAGAGAGCTTGCATATCGCTGGGCCTGTGAGCTGAGTCTGGCAGGAACCTGTGACTGGAGGAGAGCTGGCTGGCAGGGGTCAGTTTGGGGAAGAAACAGTCTCAGATTTGCTTTGTGCAGTAGAAAGGAGACAGCCATTTTGATTTTCCCCATGAGAGGGACTGAGACTGACCAGCAGCCCTCATGTCCACAACAGAGATAAGTCCTGAGATTCTGCTGCACCCCTGAGAAATGAAAGCCAGCTGAGCTTGTAGGCCTCCCCTGCACCAGGATCCAGGAACAGCCAGGGCTTGAGGTTCCCACAGACTCCATCCCCCTGAAAGGCAGAGCTGCTGGCTTCCCAGGAAGGGATACCAGCTCTTCATATCAAACTTCAATCCCACCACCCAGATAAAGCCTGGGGGTGCTTTGCGCAAGTGTGTGGAGGCTCATTATAGTGATTTAGTTGGTAGTTGTTGCTGTGCGATTGAAAGAGGGGAAAAGAACAGGCAAAGGACTCAAAGGCCTCAACCAATTTACCCCCTTCCCTTTGGGGAAGAAAATATCTGAGTTGATCTCGACTTATGGTACTTGTGAATTAATATCCTAGGGGTCATAGGGCTTGTTTTTGGTTTATGCATCCAACAGGTAGCTGGAGATAACAAGCGATAAGGGCCTGGGGCTTATTGGTTCTCTAGGGGTGTTGCTGAGATCTTGAGGAGGACAAATTAAGGGGCTCCCCACCATTGTTAGGAATCAGGGGTGCCCCAGAAGGAGAGGGCTTTATGGTACATTTTGCATAGAGTAAAAAATAGAATTGTTTGTGCATAGACAATTTGCTTTTTAGCTTTGTTGCGCTGTTAGGGCCAGGTTTTCAGAGGTGCTGGATACTGGTAGCTCCCATTGATTTCAAGTGGAGATACTGTGTTTAACCATTCTGAAAAATCAGATTCTTTGGCTCCAATCCTACAGAGATGTAAGCACTTGAGTCATCCTCCTTCAGGCAGCTGGACTGCTCATTTGCTTAGAGGTGAGCACACACATATGTCTTTGCAGGTTCAGAGCCTCTGAGCCCAAAGAACTGCAGCTATATTAAACATGCAGGTTAACGTTCAGAAAACTCAACTAGACATGGGGAGAAAAGGAGAATTTAGGGTTGGAGCTGAGAGCCATTTCTTCAGGAGATTCCTTTATCAGCACTAGCAAACTACTGTAGTCTTAACATAGGTTGATCTTTCTAATTTGCTCTCTTGCTGGAACTTCTTAGACTGCTGTGTACTCACCCAGGGCAGCTGCTGTGCAGTGTGCGATCATGAAACCAGAGTTCAGACCACCCTCGGTGACTAGAAATGCAGGCAGTTCACTGAGCGAAGGGTTGCATAGTCTTTCCATCCTTCTCTCGCTAATTGCAGCAAGTTCATGGACAGCAATTGCCAGATAATCCAGAGCCTACAAGAGAAACTCTTCATTGAATCAGCTGATTTATTTACTTTTTTTTTTTAATTTCAGAGAATAAGCTAATATTTCTCCAAATGCTTACTTACCTTTGCAGGGTATTCACCATGAAAATTTCCTCCAGAAATGGTCTCTCCCCTTTCTGCAAAAACCATCTTTAAAGACAAGTTAAGGTGTGAACATGAATGAAGGACTGTTGAAATACCACACATCTCTGGTAACCAGAAAACCCTATCTGAAAAGAAGATTTGGTGCATATAAGCATAGCTAGCACATACAGTTTATATAGCTTAGCTAGCACATCAGCATGTTCGGTGTTCAGAAAATGTAAACCAATGCCCAGTTCTCCCATCACGCAAATAGAGCTTATAGTTTTATTAAATAGGCTGCAAAAAATGAGGTGCAGATAAACATGACTAAACTAAACTTACTGAGCAATCAAATGATCTAAAAGATACAGGATTGTCCGTTGCACTGTTAATTTCAGTTGTGATTATGTCCTTTACAAAAGCTATCGTGTCATTCACCACACCATGCACCTAAATGAAACAACAGTAATTAGCCACAAGTCATGTCTATCTGTAATTCAGCCTCAAGACACAGATCCAGTTATACTTCCTGGGCGCATGCTTCTGCCTTTCCGCCACTGCCATACTTTGCCCCCCACAGAGATGCAGCCTTTGATTTGCTGTGGTAGACAGGGAAATTGCTATTGTGGAAAGATGGATATACTGTACTCTTTAAAGACGGGACTTACTATTATTATGACATTATACTACAATGACGACAACATAAACATGTAAATCTGTACATGTCTGGGTTGGGGTTCCCTTTCACCCCTCAGTCACATGTACATTCTCTACCTGGTAAAGAAAGTATTCAAAGTTTAACTAATTGTTCAATGTAAAATAAGTGTTAAGGAATTATAACTAAGCTTTGAGAAACTCCTGTTCTTTAGCAAGGTTGGCCAAGTTCCTAACAATATTGATAAATTTTGCTTCTGTTAACATAGGATTGAGTTAATCTAGAATTAGGATTAGGGTTAGGGTGTACAAGATTGAGAAACTATGCACTATTTTGAACTGAGAAGAAAGAGTAAAATAATGCAACTGCATTATTTTAAGGAAGAGAACTAACACTTCACTGGGATCCAGATTTCGCTGCCGCTAGTTTATCCCTGTTTGAGGGAGAGGGAAACTCCTCTTACCTGTGGGCAACAGCGCAGTGTATATGCATCCTGAACTCTGTCACAAAATCTGTGACTCTCTGCAAAAACAAAAGAAAGAGGTCTTACAGAATTGGCCACACAGCACTGGCCTGGAAGTCAAATAGGTGACCTGCATGGCAGAAAGCAAAGATGATTCACCTGCTATTTCTGATGGATGATGGTCAGAGTCTAAAAGTGACCTAAATCGAAATGCCACTTCGATCTGCCCCCGATGGGCACGCACTGCATGAATATCTAGAAAAACAAGTGAAAAATCATTACACGTTTGCTTTGCCGTCACTAAGAGCGAAGAGAAAGGAAACAGAAAATTCAGCACCAACCAGTGTCAAAGGCTTTGGTTGTACCCTTCAGGACTTCAAGGCTTAGTGCAGCAACTATGTCAGCTTGCCTAGCAATGGCACTGGCTCTTTCCACTGCTTCACATCCCAGAGAGGAGATCATTTGTGTCCCATTGATAAGAGCCAGACCCTTCAGAGAGACAGCAGGTGTTTATTTGAAATGAATCCACTGCAGCCTTCCACATGCCAGTGTAATTTTCATAATTTCACATGCCAGTTAAAGAAAGGCCTTTCCTAAGGTCTCTGCATCATTATTAAATGAATCATAAAAACAGCTAGAGGTGTTATCGTTTCAGCTATTTGGCTATTTTTTTGATACAGGCAACCCATTTGTTGCTTTGAAGCTGTTACATCCCGTGTCACCTAACTAGGGCTATGTCTACACTTGTTAATTTAAGTCGACTTTAACTAAGTCGATTTAGTGTGTCTACACTAAAATTATAGTCGACTTAAAGGGGAACTTACAAAGTCGACCTAGAGTGTCCACACTGGATGCTCTAGGTTGACTTTGTGGGGCTAGGGGGACCTTGGGCAGGTCCACGGTGGCAGGGGGGGCACCCCTTGTGTGCAATGGGGCAAAGGGGGACAGGGACCCTGGCAGGGCATGTGGACAGGGTGTGATGCTGTCTGGATTTAGGGAAGCATTTATGATATTATTTTCTATGGATATCTCATAAATGCTATAATCCATAGGAACTATGTCATGTTTGGTATCAATAGAAAGATAGTAATTTGCTGGGAATGATTATATAGTTTATGTCTA
>ML685814.1:4007663-4021619 GCA_007922175.1 Pelusios castaneus
ACTTAATTTACCAGTGTAGATGCAGCCTAGGAGTTGTGTCCCAACAGATAGTTTCACTAACAAGTCAGTTACAGCCAAGGGCGATGATCGCTGATCACCTAAGTGGGTTCCCAGGATAGATTTGATTTGTAGCAAACCACATATACAACTAAGACCTTAAGGACTCTTTCTATCAAAGGTCAGTGGGAGTTGCGTGTGTACCAGGATTGCAGGTGAATCAATGGCTACAATCCACTTCAAGATCTCAGGAAGGGCATGACCACTACTTCCACTGGTCCCCCATAGGGATTCTAGGACAACTATATTATATAATGGCTAATGCAAAAAAGATCTATATTGCTGCAGTAAAAGTGAAGGTAATTTTCCTACAATAGTGCAGTAGGTGACCTGACGTCACTGCTCTAAAGCAAATGTTTACTTTTAACTGTCAGTCACTATATGTATCCTAGAAATTCTACACTGTTCTGGAAGGCTTATTTCAAGTTACTTCAATCTTTTTTGTAAGGATACTAGTTAGCTTTGTTCTCCTGTTTCTTTGTAGGAGTCGCCCTTCTGCTGATTTTTGACAAAATATTTAATTCAGCTCTTGACATACCAAGAATGGTATGTTTATGTGGGTAAGATCTGATCAGCATCAATCGATTCATAGCTCACATAAATATTTGCACCATGTTAATACTTGTTACTGCTATTAAATATCACAAAATGTGTTTCCATCTACAAACTATCAACCCTAAAGCCTTCTGGTCCCCATAATGCAGGAGAAAAACCATCTGAATTATTAAAGGATTTATATTCATAACAACCAGCAAAACCCATCCCACAAAATAAGGGCTTGTCTGTACTCAGCGTTTCCAATGACAGCCAGTTGAGATGAGGCTTGAGTACAGAATGTAGAATAGAAATTAGACAGGTCAGTAATTAGTGCAGTTTGCAACAACAGGAAGAGGATAATTTGCACTGCTTTAGATGCTATGTGTCTGCTCTGGCACCACATCAGTTTGATTTCCATTAATTTACTTTGGATGGAAATGGGGATAATTTCTATTGATGGTTGTCCAGAAAACCACTGATAGTAGAAAGTGTGTGTGTGACTGAATGGCAGTTCCCTGTGAAACTTTTATATGAAGGCAAGACCTAAGTTTTACCCTATGCTGAAACTTTGTACATAGAGCTTCTATAAATGGTTGCGGTTGAACTAAATCACATGTAAATGGGAGCTGAAATGGAAATACCGACATAGCCTTTACTGTAGAGTCGCTAATGGGTTCCCTGTAACATACCTAACAGCCTTCTGGAACTGGACTTAAAATAATCATTAATTCATCTCTCTCTTAAAATGTGGGCAACATAAACATAAAAGTACATTGGCTAGGCTTGGTTTTCATTACCTCCTTCGGTTTCAAGGTAATCGGTTTCAGGCCGTGGGCTTGCAACACCTGTAAAGCAGTTTATTGAACAGGGCATTAGTGAAAAACGTCTTTCAATAAATTGATTGAATGACTTTGCTGATTGCATACAACCATCCTTTTGGTCTTATGCTAATGAACATTTTGGAATATTCCACAGGGAAGGAAGAAAAAAGCTTTTTATGCACTAACACGTAAATCCCCATTTTGACCTGGCTGGCTGAACTAACACGTTCTTTGCCCTGACACACGAGGCATCCAGGCTTCAAGTCCAATGCTGTCATTTCCCAGGGCCAGCAGACCCAGAGGAATCGAGAGAGGATGCTGTCACATCCCATTAAGGAGTGGTGATATTACATCACATCATGAAGCAAAGATTCATATGTCAAAGTCAGGAGAAGTATTGCTTTAATTTGGACTAGAATCCTAGGCAGACCTCCTCAACTGGAGAAAGAACAAATCTGAGAGACTGGTTGAGGAAATGGTGACAGGGAGAAGAAGAAAGAACAATGACAGAAAAGAGATGCTCAAACTTTCATAGAAGATGCAGAAAGCTTTCCACTACAAACAAATGCAGTTAGTCAATGCACGAAGGCTGGTTAGGGGAAAGAACTCGTTATTTGGTTAGGGGAAAGAACTGGTAATTAATAGGTTTCTAAGTGCAGCTTCCAGCTCCACTACAGACATCTTGTGTGATCCATTGACCTAAACAAGTGCAGGATAAAGTCCTTAATCTCTCTGGCTATGTCTACACTCAGGAATTTAGGTCAACTTTACTAAGTTGATTTTAAGTCAACCTTATTAAGTTGACTTAGAGAGTCTACACAGGGGTCTTAAGTCGGCCTTACTAAGTGGGCTACTTAACTACTTAAAGTGGGCCTTACTAAGTCGACTTAGAGAGTCTACACTAGACTCTCTAAGTGGACTGGTTAGGTCCAAGGGGAGGTGAGGCTCCAGGGAGAGGTGAGGTGAGACAGCAAGCCCCGGAGCAGTCCAGGGGAGAAGGGAGCACAGAGCTCCCTTCTGGCCTGGACCACTCTGTTCCCTTCTGTCTGGGACTGCTCAGGTCCCGGACAGAAGAGAGCCCCGTGCTCCCCGCTGGCCGGGACAGAGCAGTCCCTGCAGTCCCGGCCAGCAGGGAGCGCGAGGCTCCCTTTTTGCTGGGACCCTAGCAATCCCGGCCAGAAGGGAGCTCTGCGGCTCCTTTCTGGTCAGGACCACACTCCAGCTGATAGGGAAACCCGGCGGTTTAAGTTAACTTAAGGAAACTCCAGTGTGGACGCAGAGTAAATTAAGTCGACTTAAGCCTGCTTAAGTCGACTTCATTTACTAGTGTAGATGCACCCTCTGTGCCTTAGTTCCCTTCTGTAAAATGGAAACAACACATCCACCACACACCAGCCTGCAGGACGGGGCAATAAAGCACCTCAAGGCCCTGCCACCCCCAACACTCCTGACCCTGCCCCAAGACCTGGGACATCACCCATATTCGCCCAACTCCCCAGATCCTTCACCCAGGCATACCTCAGCTGTTGCATCCTGGCTCACTGCTGCTCAAGCTGATCTGCCACCAGTGCCAAATCCCTAAACAGCCAGAGTTCAACTCTGCGCATTCACAAGCACATGTCCCAGCCCCTCCTCCCATCATCCGTTCAACACATGTCCCCAGTCATCCTCCAGGTGCACAGCCCCACCCCATATGCAGAGAATAGTTAAACAGTTAACACAATTTGCAGACAGGCAAGACTAATACTTAGTTAGCCATTTACCAGTTGATATTTTACATCCCTAGATTAATAAGGCTGGGGCTTTTCAGCTTGCAAAAGAGACAAAGGAGAAGGGGTATGACAGAACGCTATACAATCATGACTAGTGTGGAGAAAATAAATAAGGAAGTTTTATTTATTTCTCAACACACAAGAATTAGGTGTCACCCAACAGGGCCATCCATGGGGGTGGCAGCCAGGGTGGCCAGCATGCCAGCCAGCCCCAACCTGCCCCACCTCCATGGGTGGACCAGCCGGCCCAGGGATGGGACAGGACCGGCCTGCCCTGTCCTCCACAGGCCGATTGGCCCTGGGCCCTTCCCCACCCCCCTGGGGACAGCCCCGTCACCAAATGAAATTCATAGGCAAAAGATTTAAAATGATCAAAAAGGAAATATTTCTTCACAAAATGCACAGTCAACCTGTGGAACTCCTTGCCAGATGATGTTGTGAAGCCCAACACTATACTGGGGTTCAAAAAATAAATAGAGAGGTTCAAGGAAGATAGGTCCATCAATGGCTATTAACCAGGATAGGCAGGGATTGCTGTTTGCCAGAGTCTGAGAATAGCTGACAGGATGGATCACTTGGTGGTTAACTGTTCTATTCATTCTCACTGCAGCACCTGGCATTGGCCACTGCTGGAAGACAGTCTTCTGAGCTAGATGGACCATTGGTCTGACCCAGTATGGCTGTCTTATGTATAAGAAAGTGACACACAAAATCCAAAATTTATAAAATGTTATGAATCCATCATGCAGTTGTGATGACAGATTTTCCCCTCCCAAACCAATTGAAGAAGACAGATGAAGAAGTCTAGTAGTCAGACACATTGATCTTACATATTTAGCATCAGCCCAGCCACTCTTTGGGGACCACATTTTTCCTTCTCCGATGAACCCCAAAGCAAGATGAGAAAGAGGTGCAAGATCTCCACTGGCTCCAACTGTCCCTTGCTCGGGGATATAGGGCAGGCAGGATGCTAGGAAGAAAGAAATCAGACTGTGGTTAGAGCCCCCAATCCATTTGTTCCTTGAAACAAAGACACAAGCACATGAATCTGCCCTGGTTGTCCAGCAATTAGTGAAATGGAAAACCATCACACCTCCACCCTCTAGGAAACAGGATTTTGTTATATTTTCCTAAATTAGCTGTAGTTTAAAAAGAAACATTTTTCAACTAATCAAAACATGAAATACCTGTCACGGGCTTAAATATTTAACATAGCTTAATCCCATAAAAGAAACTTCAAGTTAAGGTTGACACTCAAGCTCCAATAGGACCGAGAGACCATCAGCTATGTCACTACATCTAACAAACATTGGTGGAGTCACTAGAATGGCTCCCATTCAGCTCATTATAGCATAGAATAGAATCATAGAAATGTAAGGCCAGAAGGGAGCCTTGAGACGTAAGTCCTGCACTGAGGGAAGACCAAGAAAACCTGAAGGACCCACTCCTGGGAAGAACATTAAAAGACTGGAACCCACTGAACTGTTGGCTGGCTTTCAGCAGGTGATTGGAAATGTAGGTTCAACTACAGGGCACTTTGGCATCATATATTTGTGATGCCTAAGCAAAACTAGAGTTTCAGCCTCAGAGACACCAACTTTATGGATGAGAATCTGGAAGACTGCATATTTGCTCATACCCCAGGTAGGGTAAAATTAAGCCCCAAAGATACTCCTGCTGTTGATGTTACTGACTATTTCAAGACTCAAATGTCTCATATTATATTTAAAAGCACCATTTCCCAGATTTTTGAAAACTGAACCTCATTCAGGAAAGTGAAAGCAATCACACACCCCATTTTCAACCCTTCCATGTTTTGGAAAAGGCTTTCCCATATCCATTTATAGATCTTTGTCCTCCATCTCCCTATAGTCCTGGAGGGCATGTCCCACACTTCATGAAATGCTTATTTAGTAATTATTTGTGCACCAAAACTGAAATTTTGGTTCCTTCTCTCCATACATGCATGTGTGTTAGGAATGGCTGAGTGAATGGTTTTTATTTAGAAAATCAATGGCATTGTATATTCAGGAAAGTACATTTCTCAATGAAGTAAGGTCAGTCTGGGATGTAAGCCGAAATCCAACAATTACATTTAAAAAAAAATTACTTACTATTTAGAAATGGCTGCTAAACACTTGCTTACTGGACCAAACTTTGTATATCAAATTTTAGTTCTAAACTATTGTCTACAGCAGGGATTGGCAATCTTTGACCGCCCTTGTGCCAGCCCTGCCCCCACAACCTGCAGCAGGTGCCAGGGGTGGGGCCAGCAGGGAAAAGGACCCCATCCTCTGTTGGCTCTGGCCCCCCAGCTGGAGACTGGGGCCAGCAGGGGATGGGAGCTGCACACAGGGGCTCTTCCCTGCTGGCCCTGCCCCCCTCACCCCCCCGGGATCAGGGCCAGCAGGGGAGGGAGCCACATGTGTACATGTAGCTCTAGGAGCCCCAGGCCCTGCTGGGGTCAGGGCCAGCAGGGGGAAGGAGCCAGGAGCCCTGCATGACGCTGGAAATAGGAGCACATGCAGCCTTGGCATGTATGCCGGGGGTCGCCGACCCCTGGTCTACAGTAGGATTTCATAATACCTCAGCACAGGGGTTTATAATGCAGATTCAAAGGCCTATTCATTCAACAAAGGATCCACAGCCACTATAATTATATTGGCCACAATTTTCAGAAGGGATTAGTGATTTTCAGTACCTCAGTTTTGGGCGTCCACCTCAAGATAAACTGAAGAGATCTGATTTTCACAACGCTTTCTGAAAAATATCAGGCCCCTTTAAAGACTCTTAAATTGTGTAAATTGGGCACATAAAATCACCACTGGCACTAACACTGATATATTTTATTGCCAGCGGTACATCGTTTAAGCTACACTTATGGCTCCTTGTCCAATGTTTAAAATATATTCAAACTTTTCAAACCAAATGAGATTTGGAAAAAAAAAAGGCTTCGCTAACACCAGACCTATTGCTCTGTGAAATAAAGAGGTAAAAACTAAGTTAAAAGATCCGCCATTTTGAAACCTCAGGTACCAGAGCTGTTCTCCTATATGGGAGGAAGGGTAACTACTGCAAAGCTGCAGAATTGACAGGGAAGCCAGAGACACCCCAAAGACCTCACTGGTTTTTCTTGCTTTGCAGGCCCCTTTCTGCATGGAGCATGGCTCTGATATGTGACAAGGTGTCACTGGATGTAAAATTGGTTGAAATTTTTTTTTTTTTTTAAGAAAATAGTAAATTCACCCAAAAAGCATTTTTCAAGGCATCAAAAATGATGTGCAAATTTCAGGGCAAATTTGGCAGAGTTTCAGCCAAAAAAACCCTGAAAACCAAAATTTTGGATCTGTCAAATCATGCATTGAGAAAAAATTGAAACAAGCCCTTTGAACAGATCAAATGACAATGACATTTTCTAAATGAAACACCACAAAATCAAAAATATCAAATGTCATTGCAATTTACTGTTTTGTTTCAAAACAGTGTTTCAATTCCACATTAGAAAACTTTCATCCCTAATTATTATTATGTGGCTTTTCATTTTGATGAGACAAAATTTTAAAAGTTTGGGTTTGAAACAAACCAATTTCTCCTCTCCCATCTTCCTCAGCAGACATTTTGGCTTGGCCACCAAACTAAAAAAATCAGTTATCTGTTGAGCTCTGACTGGATGCCCCATCTCCCATAAAGTCAAAACCACCCAGGTGACTTTTAGCAGCATTAAATGCCTAAGAGTTTCCTAGCTCCTGGGATTTACCTCAAGCTCTATGAAGCCTTGAACATGTGGAAGAGGCCAGGAAGAATCTGTGGGGCTGAGGAAAGATGGAAGGGAAGGCACAAGGTGACCAGATAGCAAGAATGAAAAATCAGGATGCTCTTTGTGGGACATATAAGACATGCACATGTAAGACAAAGCCCTTAACATCAGGATCCTTGATCATCCTAGCAGGGCAACAAACAGTGTAAAGATTCTCTTCTTTTGTTTCTGTGGACTTAAGAGAATTCTGTGACTAAAATTCACATTCGTTTGCTTCCCATGTCACATAATGGAAGTCAGCACAAAAGATCACCTTCTGCAGTTCCTGCCGTATATCGTGCCGTATATAATTGTAGTTCCTCTTTTAGCCCTGTGTCCCCAGAGCAATGCAAAAATCTTACATTCATATAAACAGCTGGATTTTTTTAAAGTGAATATAATGCTAGTGCTCAGGAAAATGTTCGAAAGAAAACCTGTCTAAACCAAAGTCTTTATTTATCCACAGCACAGACGCAGACACTGCAAATTTCCCCTTACTCTCTCTCATTGGGGGACTGTTCCTAGAAATGAAAGATAGCTTGTTTCCAAGTTCATCCTTAACTTCCCTGCTGATGCTGCTAGCCATGAGGTAAATGGCATTAAACTGTTTCACTGGTTTTGTTAACATGAGTAACTGCCTACTAGCAACCAGCCCGACACCACCTACTCAGTTAGGGCCCAGTTCTCCAAGTCTTACTAACAGTGAATTATTCATATGAGCAGTCCTGCTCATTTCATTGGAACTACTCACATGAGTAAATACTATTCAATGGCCCTAGTCCTGCAAGCACCTATGCGATAAATATTTTCCAAGGGAGTAGTGCCTCTGAACTCAAAGGGTATGTCTACACTGGCAATTTAGGTTGACTTAAGTAGCCTTAAGTAGCCTTAAGTCGACCTAAATTACTCCCCATCCACACTGGGCTTTCATTAAGTCAACTTAAGAAATTCCTAAGTCTAATGAAAGCTTAAGTCGACTTAGTAAGAACCGCCAGTTAGGTCAACCTAACCGTTAAGTCGACTCCTTAGGTCGACTTAAGCACAGTGTGGACATGGATTAACTCTTAAGTCGACTTTATTAAGTCGACTTAAGGGAAGTTAGGTCGACTTACTAAGTCCCCGTTCAGGGTAACCGCTTTGTTAAGTCAACTTAATAAGGTTGACTTTAAGTTGACTTAACAAAGTTGACCTAACTTTTTCTAGTGTAGACCTAGCCAAAGATACTCACATAATGGTAGCCAGATCAATGAGTCACTGTTGCAGAACTAAACTCCCATCAAAAAGCCCTACAGCAGTTAGAGAATCAAGCCCTTAGGAGACAGGCAGTTGTTATGAGGTATAAACACCTAGAAGAGTTCTATTTCACATAGGCCACTTTTCACATAATCCCCACAGTAACAGCTTTTATGCACCATTAGCCTTGGGCTGCTTTTGAATGGGCAACCTAAAGAAGAATGGTTCTACCTTCTTCCTGGTCCCACCAGGTAATTAGTCCTGCTAATGTTCTTAATTCTGCTTTCATCATACATTAAACACATACAAAGAAGGCTATTTTCATGCCAGAGTGTTACCGTTGTACAATGTCCAAAGGGACAACTGAAAAAGATAATCTGAAGTGCTGTATTTCTCCCCTCCCAAATTACAATACTGATCCTCCACCCCAAATTCTGGTTCAGAAGTAACAAAACCATTTCCACTTAATAAAAAACAGTCAATAAAAGGCTGAGCACTGAACTAGGATTTGGAAGATCTGGGTTCAGTTCTTGGTTCTGCCATAGACTTGTGGTTATTTTAGCAAATCAACTAACTCACTGTGCCCCAGTTCCCAATTTTCAGCTTACTGGACGCCACTATCCCATCCTGTCTATTTAGACGCCTTGAGACAGGGACCATCTCTACGTATTTGTGCAGTGTCTAATACAACAGGCCAGTGAACTTGGCTGTGATCTGGGCACCACTGTAAGACAAAGAAGAAAACAGCTGTATTCATTTCTAAATATCCTTTTACCATTAAATGCTTCAATAACTTGCTGGAGCGTTTCCAGTGAAATTCCACTGTATCCTTTTGCCAGGCCATTGATCCTGAGAGCTAAAAGCATGCGAGCTCTCTCTGGGATCAAAGGCTTCCCAACACCTGCAATGACAAGAGTCTTAAGGTTACAAACCCAAACTGTTACAGTTGTGGAAGAGAAACAAATGTGAAATCAGTTTCCCCACTACCTGCGGAATGTGACCGAACTAAATTCACTTGAAGTTCCCTGAAAGAAAAAAAATAAATCATTTAAAAACCAAAATCTGCAGCATTTAAAATAGAAAAAAAAATCATAAATCTGAGCCCGCCCCCCCAAAAAAAACAACCAAAAATATCCCTCTCCTTTTAGAAAGAAAATGAACTAAAAATGTACACTATAGAAATAACCCATATTCTAAATTAAAGGAGGAAGCAGATGCAACATACTTGAGTTTATTAGTTGGAATAACAGTTCGAGCAAACTTGCCAAAGCCAGTGGTGATTCCATAAACAACTGAAAGAAACAGATATTTCAGCTAAAAAAAGAGAATTTAACTAAAGTCATCAAGAACTGACAAAAAATTAAATTAGAGATGAAAAAAAATACCAGTCTGTTCTTCTACAATTCTTTCAATCACTTCTCTTGATTGTCTGACTTTAGCTTCAGCTTCATGTGTGAGCTAGAAAAACGATATTGTCAATTTAATTAATCTATTATTACTTAAAAACTAACTAAATAAAATGTGTTTAAAGTGAAATTCTTCAAAAATCTTTACCTTGATCTTGTAGAGCCCCTTTCCCAAATCGATCAAGTCTTTTGTCGTTAAACTGTTCCCATCTAAATAAATATACTATGCAAAATAATTGCATTTTAGTGAGAGATGTGTATATGTAAGCAGTTTCTAAACAATCCTAACTGAATAAAAATATAGTGAAAGTTTAATACCGAACTGGGTTAACACAGAATTCAGCCCTGTTCTCAGCCATATAAAAAGAACTCTCTCAGGCCAGGTCTACACTGGCCGTGGAATTTGGGGGCAGTTGAATGGAGATATGTAAGCTACGCAGATCTCCCTTCGACTTCCTAAAGCCTACGTAATGCAGTGTTTTCACTGCTCTGAGTCAAAGGGAAATGCCCTCCCTTCAACTCAGCGCTATTCTTCTTGCGGGGGTGGACTTACTGAGCCAACTTACGGATTGATTGATCGGGTCTTCTCTGACCACTCAATCGAACCAGAAAGATCAAACTGATGGTGGCGAATTTGCCACCATCAGTGTAGATTTGCCCTCAGAGAAGCATGAGTAAAATGCAGGTTATTTTACCAGTTAGGAAGTTAAATAGTCATTATGGATGACCCTTCAAACAATGCAAAGCATAGTGCTTCTGCTCTAGCTTCAGTAAGACCACCCACAATAATTGAAAGCACTACTTTTGATGATAAATGTTTGCAGGAGCTTACTGAGAAGCTCCGAAAACAAAAATAGCATACATCACAAACAGCAATTCCATTTGAAATGTTCTGTGGAGTCCCTCTCTGTGTCACTGGCAAATGAAGAAAATAGGTTTTCTTTGAATACTACCTTGTTGTGAGAAGAAGATCTCACCCTATTTCACCTAACATGAGAAGCCTTTAGAACTGGAGCACATCTTAATAAGATCATTATTGAGTCATACCTTTTCTGGTTCTTGGTATTTACTATATCTGAAAAGCCACATAAAGGGAAATAAATGATATTCAGAGCCCAAACAAATATCTTCCACTTAATTAGTTAATTAAGGAAGCCCTTTAAAGCGTGGAGGGGGGAGTGCTGAAAGTATTAAGTATTTTCAATTTTTGCAAATCTAAGAATTGCAAAAAGTAAACCAAACAATGCTCAGTAAAGGATACAAATGAACTCCTTCTAACTTAGATGGAATGAAATCAGAAGACATTACATCTCCTTCTATAACTAGGAGGAAGAATGCAAAACAAAACAAATAGAATGAAAACTTATTGCCCACAACTGGTTGCTCTGTCAGAGAATTCATTAGCTACGAGAAAACAAAAATCAATCAGTAATAAGAATTCTAATTTGCAACCAAATGCATATAAATACCTTAACAAATCTACGTGAACCACGCAGTTACCGCACACAAAAGCCATAAGGCGTCTGTGCAAAAATTCAAAACCTATAGCCAAGCATCTCATATCCCACTGAAGCGTTTGACACAAAGAGCTAAAAAGCCTTCTTCTCAGAATTGAATTTGTCGTTTAGTATTTTGCCTTGAATCTTAGATTTGATATATCACAAAAATATAAAGTTTCAGATCATCCAAAAATACATACTTTGGGTCTACTATGCACATGCAGTCACCAGACGTTTTTTTCACTGCAGGTTTGCTTACCGACTTCAACAAACTCATTGTCCTCTAGTGTGTCCTCCAAAGTATCATCGTGATCCAGCAAGCCAAGGCCTTTGCACCTCCGAACACAGAACTTCACTTCTTCCACTGAGGCAAAGCCCCCATTGTCAGGCTTGTTTTTCATGTAACGTCTCACAGCTTCTTTTCCCAACCATCTCACAGTGTTAGTACCAGTTTTGCAAGGCACTGCCAGCCATTCCCCTCGGACATGCACCGTGTACTTTGGCATTCTTCTCCTCTAACTATGGTTGTCCTTCCACTGAAGAAGGCTGTAGTGTGAATCAGCTTTGTGTTTACCACACTATAACCTACAGAGCAGCACCTGACTGGATTCCAATGTCCCAATCAGAAAAAGGCAAAAACCACCACCCCTGCAAAGATCTCTGCCTTCACAGATAGGTTAGTGTATTTAACAGTCTTTATCTACTCAAAAGCAACCCTGGCAGCACACCTTTTCCTAGACAGGGGAGGGGAAACTGCTGACATGAGTTATATTTTGAAATTTTGCCAAGGATGTGTAGGCCCAGGTCTTTAAAGGTATTTAGGAGCCTATATATCTTTGAAGTGTCTAGGCTATAGAGTCTAAATCCAAGATTAGCGCTATTATAAATCAAGAATTTCCAAAAGGATATTTGCAAAGGATTCTAGAATACATTTCTATGCGGCTTTTTTCGTGCCTTTTAAAACCTTATAGTTTTTTTTAACTTGCTAAATGGCAATACCCAATTACGAAAACCCATGAGGGGCAAAGTGGAGAGATATCTGCATCATAACACACATACCACTAAGGATTGGCACTAACTGACCCTCTTGATAGGACCTGAAGGACAACGAACGATAGCCACCTCTAAAAATGCAATCTCTCCAGGGCAGGAAAAGGCCCATTGACAAGGCACAAGAGAATTCTTGCATTGTGGATGTCCATGTTGTGAGAATACATATTACATCCTACGAGAAATTTGGTTCTCAGCATTGGCTGTCCAGTAGCTTTTACAAGCTCCACAACCACTTTTTAAAAAAGGGTATTTACTGCAAATTCACAACCGATAAACATAACTAAACAAATTAACAGTGGCATATCCCGTGTGAGTACTTTACATTTGAACATAAAGTGGTGGAACCAGATTTTCTGCTACCTCTTTAGACAAATTTGCGTATAGGCCCAGCTCCGCAAGTTGTAAAGCTAAACATTAGTCAGCATTTGGGGGCCTGCCGTGGGCTCTGAATTTGTATGAGAAACCCTTCTTACACATAGTCCAAACTTCAGTGGCATTTTGCCTGAATAAGGAGCAAAACCTTAGGGATTTGATGACTATTGCCTATACATAGCTGGTACTTGTCCCAGCTCCCCTGTACACATGTGTATTCTCTAAGCCAGTGGTTCCCAGCCTGTGGCCTGGAGTCCAAAATTGGCCCACCAGAGCTTTCAAAGTGGCCTGCACTTCCCCTTCTGCTGGCCGCAGAAGGGAACTGCAGCCTAATGACCCAGGTAGAGCGTGTTTCCTCAGGTCCAAAAGAGTGCGGCAGGTGCCTTGCTGTAGCCAAGGGGATGGGAGAGCATTGCTCCCCTCCCCGTCTGTAGTAGGGAACACAGAAAAGTAATCACTTAGGTCCATAGGTGCTGGGATCCCTGCTGGAGCCAGGAGGGGAACACTGATCTTCCATTCCCCTGGGCTGCAGAAGAAAGGTCACTGCCTACCCAGTTGGAGCGCACAGGGTTACCAGACACATGGGGTTTCCCTGCTGCAGCCAAATGAGATGGAAGATCAGCAAAGAGGCACCCTCTTTGCTGAACTTTTTCAGTCTGCAGTGGCAGGGAGCCCTCTTGCAGAGACTGGTGGCCCTTCAGGGTTGTAAAAATGATATCTGTGGCCCTCGAACCAAAAAGGTTGGGAACAGCTGCTCTAAGTCCATGAAAATTGTGTAGGGGAATGAAGATATCACACTCCTATCAGGTGGGAAAGAGATTTTCTTCCCTTGATCGTGTCCCTGGAGGGCTCCCCTGCAACAGCAGTGATTCAACAGCAGGACATACTAGGAATACACATAGCCCACTGCTATAGTGAGTTTTCTTTGTAGACCCCAGTAAGCAGGAAGGGTTTAGGGCGTAAAACATGGTATAGAAAAATACCCAGTTGAAGATCACAAAGTAAAACATGCTCATCTAATGTCTATTTCAGCACAGGCATTGTGGACAGCTTTCAAGATGAAGACATACCTACTTCATCGATCCCCTTCAACATGTTTACACTTACTCTAAACCAGTGGTGGGCAAACTTATTAGTCAACTGAGCCAAAAATCAACAAAACAGCGATTGAAATTTCTTTTGAGTGCCAAATTTTTTAAACTTAAAATATATAGGAAGGTACATTGGTATTAACTTAATAAGGGTATTCGTAACTATCTCCTTTCACTCCACAAAATCAATCAATCAATCTCTCTCTGGCTGGCTGGCTGTATCTCTCTCTCTCTCTCTGGCTGGCTGGCTGTATCTCTCTCTCTCTCTCTGGCTGGCTGGCTGTCTCTCTCTCTCTCTCTCTCTCTGGCTGGCTGTATC